>JACEIK010002423.1:118529-132248 GCA_018107945.1 Datura stramonium
CTAGCCAGGCACCAGATGTGCCTAGGCCCACCAGTTAGCAGTCCAGGTCCTACTAGGGCACCAGGTGCCAGTCATACCCCCTAGGGCGGGGCGTGACAAATTCCTTATAAGATCTTGTGTAACACCCCCAATGTTTAGATAAATTTTATTATTATGTTTTGAAAGTACACGTCTAGTCTTATCACTATGTGTTGTTTGTCGAGGGAAGGTCGAGGTCGAGATCGCGTGGAGCATGGGACGATAGGCGAAAATCCTGGAAGCTAGGAAAATGGCCTATCGCGATGCGAACTGCATAGTTTGTCGCGTGTAAACCTTTTCTCTCCATATTTCTCTGTAATTTTGAGTGTTTTGATGAAGAATCCATGATCCAAACTCAAATACGAAGGCTAGATTGTTGAATCTACTGCGTAGCTTGTGTTGTCTTCATTGTTCCATTGAGTTCGTAGCTTTTTCTGGTGAAATGACCTTGAGGTTACTCTTTTTACTTGATTTTTAGCTTAATAGTGAATATATGAGTTCGTGACTATCATTAAATTCTTATTTGGAGTTTCAAGAATAGATTCTATAGAATTTTTATTGAATACATGTTTGTATATCTTTTGCTTATCGATTTAGTGGTCGGTTGTTGCTTGTTGTTGAGAAGCTTCTCGTGGCAGTATCTTGGTATTCGTAGAGTATAGTTTTGGATAAATTTCTTATCTTCGATTGTAAGGTATGTTAATGCTTATTCATCTCTCTTTTTGGCATGTTTTCATTAATTTTCGGCTTGTATAATTGTGCCATGGTTGTCTATAATTCTTTTGTGGAACTCTTGGTGTTATAATGAGTTTTATGTATTCTATTGTTTGTCGGGCTCGATTCTATGTCTTGGAATTGGATAGAGAGACGTGAGATTGGTGGCACGTCAATGGATTGGTTTGATACATGTATTTAGCAGTGTTGTGAAGTTCAGATAGCGAATCTTGCTGTGTTGATTGTGGGTTATTTTGGTTGTATACTCATATGTATATATATGTTGCTGCATATTTGTTATATATGTCGCCTTCGGGGCTTAGGAAGGACCTACGTGGCTGTGAGAGTTTTCAACAAGGTTGAGCCTAGGGCTGAGTGGGACCTGTAAGACTGTGAGTATGTCCAACATGGTTAAGCTTGATATGGTTAGCCTATATGGCCGTGAGAGTTTTTCGCGAGGCTAGTGATTATCTTGTTTGTTGTGTCATTATATTGCATTATGTTTTTTGTATATTCTAGTTAGCTATATATTGAATATGTGAGAAGGTTGTGGCTGAGGTTATTGTTGTTATTGGGAAGCCTGGATTAAGGGCAGGTAAGACGTATAAGTTGTTATTATTGTTAATTATAGGTTGGGTTTGATTTGGTGGTATCCTTTCTGTTTTCCTTTATGTTATGTTGTATCTATCTTTTCTGTCGCCTTGCATACTCAATACATTCTTCATACTGATGCCCCGAGCCTTGGGGCGCTACATACATGCCTGCAAGTACTGATCAACAGGTAGTCTGTGATCCTCATAGCTGAGCGAAGTTCAGTTATGGGTAAGATCCATGTTGTTTGGAGTTACCTGTTGTTTTATTTTTTGCACATATAACTATTTGGATAGGTCAGCATGCTGTTCCGATCATATATCTTTTATTAAACTCTTAGTGGCTCGTATACTTACATTTTGGGTTGTAGTATTGTTGTAGGCCTTGTTGTGCAATTGTTATTTTAGATTTTGGCCTTGCAAGCTTATGATATGTATATGTTTGGTTTTGGGGGCCAACTATCATATAGAACTGATGAAATCTATTGGTTAGCTATTTATTTATTAATATTATATATTGAATTATGGTGTAATAACCCAAAAATTTTCTTAGATCAGACCCGAGACTTATAGCAGAAAACAATAGGAAAAAAAATCCAGGACCAAACAATGACTCTCAGAACGAGTCGTCCAACAGACCACTAGGCCATTGGTTTGGTATTCTAGAGAGCTATCATAATTTGGTTCAGAAACCACGCGGGGACTGTACGGACCGTTGTTCGATTATACCGATCATCGTTTCAGTCGTGAGTTGAGATATTATAACATCTCGAACTTTTGGGCTAAGTTCCAAACTGTTCTAGGTATGTGGAAATACCTAAGCCTGATGAATTTTATGGAAAATAGGTGTTTAGAACAACTTTCGTGAGTTGAGATATTATAACATCTCGGACTTTCGGGCTAAGTTCGAAACTGTTCTAGGTATGTGGAAAGATCTAAGCCTGATGAATTTTATGGAAAATAGGTGTTAAGAACAATTTTTAAGTGTAAGAAGTGCTTTAGATATAAATTAAGGTCATAAGGAACCTCTAGCACAAAGTTGAGTTGAAAGCCTTCTTAGTGATTGAGTTTTTGTAAAAGTTCTTACAAGGGTCAACTTCAAACGATCATAGCTCCCATTCTACAAAAGTGTTTTTGGGTGATTCGACATATCAAATTGAAGCTCTTTAAGTATTCTTTCCAAAGCATCTAACCTTACATCATTCAGAGTTTAGAGTAAAATTTTATGATCAATTTAGTTGAACAGGAAAAGGATTGGACTAACCACAGTATGGGTCGTCCTATCAACCAATGACCTGTCCCTTTGGTCGTTGTTTCTGCAAACTTTAGGCTTTATTTTGGTAGTTTTGGGGGGGGGGGGTATTTTAGTAAACTTCTATGCTTTTAACTCCTAAATAAAGTCGTTTTGGGCTTCCTAAAGATTAGATTAAAGGGTTTAACCTAACCTAAATTCTCATTCCCTTCAAACATCTATAGATTGAAGGTTTCTTCTCGAGGCAAGCTAGGGTTCTTCACCTCCAACTTCCTAACTCCTCTTGGGTATTCAAGCCAAGTTAAGGAATCATTTACTCAAGTATGTAGGGTCATGAATGGATGGAATCCTTCCACCCTCCTACCCAATTCCATCTCTAACTCATGAATTCAAGTCTTCAATCAAGTTTTATGAAATTCTAGGATTAAACCCAATTTAATGAAGTGAAGTTTTCCACGATCTTTCTATGTGTTTAATTCTATCATGTTTTATTTGTTGAATTATGGTTTTATAGAATATTTGACTCTCAAATTTCTTATGAATTCATCATTTTAATTTTATGATGATTTTACCCGATTATTCATGATCCTATGATTTCCCTGTTTATGAGCCTATGATTTCAAGTCATGATGTATTATCAAAATATGTATGAAAGTTTATGATTCTTAAGCTTATGNAGGGTGATAATGGATCACCTTGTCTGCTGAAAAAGGACTAGTAGCCTATGATTTCAAGTCATGATGTATTATCAAAATATGTATGAAAGTTTATGATTCTTAAGCTTATGAGTTTTATGATTTCAAGTTATGAAGTTTTGTTCAAGCATGTATGATTTTCATGAAATTCGAATTCAAGTATCATGGCCAACTCTATGACATCCTTTTCATGGATATTTAACATATGTCAAATATGATTATGATTTCATGTTTCGACTAGCCCATGAAAGTTCAAGTATATTTTCACAATGATGATTATGAGCCATGTACATATTTTTTGGAGTAATGTCTAGCATTGAGTAGGCCAGGGGTTCAAGCGAACCTTCTATGTGCCACCGTAGATATATATATATTTATGTTCAAGCCGTACGAGGATTCACTAGTGATATCACGCCTTAATTATTCCTTTCCTTGGCAATCTTTGGACGACTCTGCCCACTTGAGCGATCTAATTACAACATCATGTAAGCTCTATCATGATGATGTCAGTTATGATGAGTCTCCTATTGTTCCTCATATTTTAAGCTCTTCATGTTCAAAATTTACGATATCATGTTTTATAGCATAATTGACCCATTAATCAGTTCATGAGCTTTTACTTATGTTTTCAAACATGTTAAAATATTTGATTTTAATTTCAAAACCTTGGGTTATTTTGCACAGCTTATGATGAATAACTCATGTTTATGACTATCTCATGATTATGATTTTAGCATGTTGTAATTACTGTCATGTCAAATTCTTACTTTATACTCATGTTTTCTGACTATCTTTTTACTAGCATGTTTTACTTATTTTACATATTCAATACATTCAATGTACTGACCGTATACTTCTATGCTATATCGTTTCACGATATTGGTTAGGGTGACTAGTCTCTACCTTGGCTCCGACCTAGTTCAGTTTAGCCCTAGTTTGGGTGAGTCCTCTTTTTTCGAGGACACTAATTAGATTTACATTTCATTTCTATACAGTTTAATTTCAGACTTAGTCGAGCTAGTTGGAGATGTTGTCCCATCAGCTCATCTTATGATTAGAGGCTTTTCAAACAGTTATGTATTACAGGATTCAACTTTGTTGACTTATTGTCCTCTTTCATTCTTTAAGATATCTAGATTTACGCTTGTATTATGTTATTAATTAAATTCCATTTAGTTTTCCTCTTAATCATGCTATATATGTTCCATGGGTTAGCTTGAAGCCATTCGTGGTTCCAGGTCCCATGTCGCGGTCCGGGATCCATGCTTGGATCGTGACAAACATGGTATCAGAGCATTAGGCTTATGTGTGTACTAGAGTGTTTGAAAGCTACGTTAAGTAGAGTCTTTTTCATAGGTGTGAAGCTTGCCACACTTATAAGAAAGAGGCTATGAAACGTTTTAGGAAACTTCCGTTCTTTCATGTCCTATATCATGCGATAAAGTACAAATTTATTATTATTCTAACTCATGCTATACGTACTCGCAGACAATGCCTCCTAGAAGGGCCAGTGGAAGAGGAATTCAACGGACAACAACCAGCCCCACTAGCTCCAGCAGATCCCCTGAGTGCGCATGTTACTGATGCGGAGCTCGGGGCTGCCTTTAGAACGTTAATGTGAGCCATAACCACCCAGCTTAACCAACAGGCAGTCGCACCTGTGAACACTACCGGTGAGATGGCAGCTACTAAGGTTCGAGACGTCACTGGGAGGAATTTGTCTAAGATTCATGGCTCGATGGTGAGCAGGAGGTTTATGGGAAAAACAAGGGAGAACAAGAGAGCCAGAACTGACAACTTTGAGTTTTCAGGTGACGGGAATCACTCACAGTCAACAGAGACAATTGGATTCAGCACCTCCGTTAGTCAGAGTCCCACTACCTGAAATTGAAGGGGGGGCAAAAGAGCAGGCTTTCGACTCAAAGATTTAGGGGAACAAGTCCAGGGTAAGGAAAATTATATATCCATCTTGTAGGAGATTTGGGAAGAACCATCTAGGAAGGTGCTTGGTGGGTTCAAATGCTTGCTTTTGGTGTGGCAAGCCGGGTCACAAGCTCAGAGATTGCCCAGCCGCCAAGCGGGGTGAAGGTAGAGCCCTAGCCACCTCTTCAGTAACTCTAGCAGCTCACTCACCCCAGCAGGGCGTTCCATAGAGTGTAGGTGGAGGACCACTCCAGGATATAGTCCCAGGTATGTTGTGAGATTTTCAAGTCAATCCTTAAATATTAATAGGCCTGGGAGATGCAATATATGCCACATGATTTTGCAAACATCTTAGTATAAGTTTTATTCAGTGCATGGCGTAGATGGTTAGAGGATTGGGGGTATGGAATAGTACGACTAATATGTGTTGAGCCTTCGGGGTTAGTCTTAGAGGTAAATGAGAACTCAAGAATTAGTGACTTTAGCCTAGCCTTAAGAAACAATTCAAGAGCCTTAGAATGATGAATCTAAGCTAAGGGGAGATGATAAGTAGAAGGGCCAAGTCGAGTCTTGAGTTGTTTCTAGTAAGAAAGTTCCAGAAATAGTATCTATAGGAGGTCAATCCATTCCCATTCAGATGTTTCCTTATGTTTCAGTCGACATTACGCTTTACTCATACTTATATTTAGGTTCTCAAAATGATAGCTAATCGCTTCAGTCAGCGCTCCCAATCTTACTCCATGACTCCACAAAACTCAACTTCATGTCATGAAACTTGTTATGTATGTAAACTCATATCTCACAGTATGCTCAGCTCTATGAACTTAGTCCTTAAGATTTTCTTTAACGGCTTATAAGATCATGCTATATCTAGTATATGCCCAGCTTAGATTTCTTGAACAATTCGTGCTCACAATTTCCTTACTCTAAAACCCTATGTATGCTCACCCTAGGATAGAGATGAAGTTACATCGTGTGAGTTCGGGATGACTTCCTGTACTTATCTTAAGTTCCCTATAGGTGGGAGTTCATGGAGTACAGGTTATTAGCCAGTTCAGGAAGGTAGGAAGGTTCTTGGATAGTATAAACTTCAGAGGAGCCTCAAGATGATTATAGTGATAGGTTTGGATGAGGTGGGGGTGTATCGGTGAACCATTGTGTTGTGTGACCAGGGACTTCTAGATTAGAACTTAAGTTCAAGCGATTGTCACAATAAAGAGAAGTAGTCTTCGTGGGGAAATAACTTTAGATTGCAAGAGGTCTAGCCGTGTTAGGCTTGAATGTGGGAGGAGTATAGCCTGAGGAGGTTGAGCATCAGAGACCGGGAGGTATGTTTCAGATATCAATATTCCTACTTAGAAGTGGGATAGATAAGCATGGCCTTTATTACAGGTTTTCCTCGTATGCACCGATGGAATGATTCTATATGGGTGATTGTGGACCGGATGATAAGTCAACACATTTCCTACCAGTTAAGACTACAGATTCAGCCAAAGATTATGCTAGACTATATATTTGGAGAGTTAGTTTGGATGCATAAGGTTCCAATGTCTATCATATCAGAAAGCGATACTCAGTTTACTTCTTAGTTTTAGAGGTTGTTTCAGAAGGGTCTCGGTACTCAGGTAAAGCTTAGCACAATTTTTCACCCACCGATAGATGGTCATGCCGAGTGGACCATTTAAACCTCGGAGGACATGTTGAGAGCTTGCGTGATTGATCTCAAAGGTAGTAGGGATGACCACTTACCTCTCATTGAGTTTGCATACAACAATAGTTAGCATTCTAACATTCAGATGGCTCCGTTTGAGGCTCTTTATGAGTGGATGTGTTGATCACCTATTGGATGCTTCTAGGTAGGTGAGGCTACGTTGATAAGGCCAAACACAGTCCACGTGGCTATGGAAAAGTTCAGCTTATTACAGAAAGGATAAAAACAAGTTAGAGTTGTCAGAAATCATATACATATGTTAGAAGGAGAGAACTTGAGTTTGAGATTGGCGATCGGGTGTTTCTGAAGGTGTCTCCCATAAAGAGAGTTATGAGGTTCGATAAGAAAGGGAAGCTTAGTCCCTGATATATTGGTTCTTATAAGATTCTGAGGTGAGTTGGTAAGGTGTATTATGAGTTGGAGTTACTAGTGAAGTTAGCTTCGGTACATCTAGTTTTTGATGTGTCCTTGCTAAGAAGTGCATTTGTGATCCAACTCTAGTCATTTCGGTAGAGAGAATCGAGTGAATGATAGACTTACTTATGAGGAGATTTTGGTTAAGATCCTTGATCATCAGGTTCGGAAGTTGAGGAACAAAGAGGTAGCTTTAGTAAAGGTTTCGTGGATAAATCAGCTTGTTGAGGGAGCTATGTGGAAAGTCGAAGCAGATACGATGGCTAGATACCCGCATCTTTCCCCTTCAAGCTCAGTTCCCGTTTGAGGTATTAGTTTCCTCCTCAGTACTCTATTTAGTTTCATGTCAAAATCATGTCTCTCAGTTCCTTTCATTTCTCAGCATGTATGTATGTTTCATGAATTTAGATCAGTCTATGTATCTTAGTTCAAAGTCAGTCACTCCATTAGTATTCAATTTATAGCTTTCAATTTTGGATTGCAGCTCATTCCCTAGCCTTTCTACTTAATTAGCCCACATTTGAGGATGAATATTTCCAAGGAGAAGATATCGTAATACCTCATAAAATCCCTTAGATCAGACCCGAGACGTATAGTAGAAAACAACAGAAAAATAACACCAGGACCAAATAATGACTCTCAGAATGAGTCGTCCAATAGACCATTGGGATGTTGGTTTGGTCGTTGTTTGTTGTTCTAAAGAGTTGTCAGAAATTGGTCTAGAACACATGAGGGGATTGTACCGACCGTTGTTTGATTTTACATGTCGTTTCTTCAGTCGTGAGTTGAGATATTGTAATACCTCAGATTTTTGGGCTAAGTTCGAAACCATTCTAGGTATGTGAAAAGACCCAAGCCTGATGAATTTTATGGAAAATAGGTGTTAATAACAATTCTTAAGTGTGAGAAGTGATTTGGATACAAATTAGGGTCATAAGGAACCTCTAGCACAAAGTTGAGTTGAGAGCCTTTTTACCGATTGAGTTTTTGTATAAGTTCTTACAAGGGTCAACTTCAAACGACCAGGTCGACCCATTTCATAAAGTGTTTTTGAGTGATTCAACACATCGAATTGAAGCTTTTTAAGTCTTCTTTCCAAAGCATCCCTTGCATCAATCAGAGTTCGAAGTAAAACGTTGTGAGTAGTTTAGTGGAATAGGAAAAGATTTGGACAAACCACAATATGTGTTGTCCTATTAACCAACGACCAGTCCCTTTGGTCGTTGGTTTTGCCAATTTTAGGCTTTATTTTGGCAGTTTTGGATATTTTGGTAAACTCTTATGCTTTTAACTCCTAAATAACATCGTTTTGGACATTCTAAAGATTAGATTAAAGGGTTTAACCTAGCCTAAATCCTCATTTTCCTTCAAACATCCATAGATTGAAGATTTCATCTCAAGGTAAGATAGGGTTCATCATCTCCAACTTTCCAACTCCACTTGGGTCTTCAAGCCAAGTTAAGAAATCATTTACCCAGGTATGCATGCTCATGAATTGGGGGAACCCTTCCACCCTCATGTCCAATTCCATCTATAACTCATGAATTCAAGTCTTCAATAAAGTTTTATGAAATTTTAGGGTTAGACCCAATTCAATAAATTCTTCCATGATCTTTATATGGGTTCAAATCCCTCATATTTCATTTGATAAATTTATGGTTTTTATAGCAGATCTGACTCTCAAATTTATTATGAATTCATGATTTTAAGTTTATGATGGCTTTACCCAATTATGCATGATCTTATCATCTTCAAGTTTATGAGCCTATGATTTCAAGTCATGATGTATTATCAAAATATGTATGAAAGTTTATGAATCTTAAGCTTATGAATTTTATGATTTCAAGTTATGAAGTTTTATTAAATCATGTATGAATTTCATGAAATTCAAGTTCAAGTATCATGATCAACTCTATGACATCCTTTTCATGGATATTTTACATATGACAAATACGATTATGATTTCATGTTTCGGCTAACCCATGCAAGTTCAAGTATATTTTCATAATGATGATTATGAGCCATGTATATATTTTTGGGAGTAGTGTCTAGAATTGAGTAGGCCATGGGTTCAAGCAAACCCTGAGTCTCATAACTACGTGTCACCGTAGATATATATATTCATGTTCAAGCCCTACAAGGATTCACGAGTGATATCACACATTAATTGTTCCTTGCCTTGGCAAGCTTGGGACGGCTCTACTCACTTGAGCGAGATAGTTTGGGCATCATGTAAGTTCTATCATGATGGTATCGATTATGATGAGTCTTCCATTGTTCCTCATGTTTTAAGCTATTCATGTTCAGGATTTACGATATCATGTTTTATTGCATAATTGACCCATTGATCAGTTTATGAGCTTTTACTTATGTTTTCAAACATATTACACTATATGAATTTACTTTCAAAATCTTGGGTAATTATGCTTCATCTTATTATGAATAACTCATGTTTATGAATCTCACGATCATAATTTTAGCATGTTGTCGTTACTCTCATGTCAGATGCTTACTTTACACTTGTGTTTTCTAACTATCGTTTTACTAGCATGTTTTACTTATTTTACATACTCGGTACATTCAAAGTACTAACCGCATACTTCTATGTTATATCGTCTCATGATATAGATTTGGATGGCCAATCTCTGACCTAGTTCAGTTTAGCCCCACTCTGGGTAAATCCTTATCTTCTGAGGACACTTATTAGCTTTACATTTCATGTTATGCCTTTTAGTTTCAGACTTAGCTGAGCTAGTTGGGGATGTTATTCCATCAGCTCGTCTTATGATTAGAGGCTTTTCAGACAACTATGTATTAGAGGATTTAGCTTTATTGACTTATTGTCCTCGTTCATGCTTTAATGATATCCAAAATTTCGCTTATATTATGTTATTGATTAAATTTTGCTTAGTTATGCTCTTAATCATATTATGTATGTCGTATGGGATATCTTGGAGCCATTCATGGTTTCAGGTCTTGTGTCGCGATCTGGGGTCTACGCTCGGGTCACGACATATGGTGCCAAGACTCATCGGCTCAGGCTTGTTTTCCAGTCATATTATTGGACATCTGCAGGATTCACTTGATCAAATAAGGCAGCGAGCGCCGGTCGTGCGCTCTGAGTTTTGGGGCATGATGAACTAGGTATCAAAGTAGGTCATGTCCTATAGAATCTATGACCATGTCTAGTAGAGTATTGTTTATATGTACATTATGCAACATACTTATAAGCAGAAGGCTACATGACATTTAGGATTGTTACCTTTCTTCCTTGGTAAAAATTATGCAGTGAGTCTGATGTCGTAGGAGTCATTCTAGACTCATGTTCATTGATTTATGTAGAAAATGTTAGTGCCACAAAGAATTGTAGCTGATCAGTGGATAGATGTGGCTGTTGGTGAAGGTACAAATAGAGTACAACGAATTAAGACTGACCCATTAGATCCTCAGAATGAGGCTTCATCTCCGTCCCCTTCACTCGTACCTTCACCTAGAGATGTTCTGAGGGAAATAGGACCTCTAGTTCCTCCTCCAATTGCTACAACTAGGATATTAAGCATGTTGTACATTTGTTGACTAGGTTGGTGACTACATAGTAGAGAGCTAGGGTGTCGAATGGTGCTAGATCTTTTGAGGGATTTGGGAGCTCCAAGACTTGTGAGTTCTTATCACTAAGTCCTATAGAGTTTATAGGGAGTGTTGTAAAGGAGGATTTACGTCATTTTATAGATCAACTTTGTCAGATATTCAAAGTGAGGCATGCATTGTAAGTTGAGGAAGTAGAGTTGACTGCTTTCAGACTACGTGATTTAGAGGTTCTGTGGCATAAAGGTTGGGAGAGGTCCATAGGTAGAGATACATCTCTAGCCAAATGGCTAGATTTTTCTGGTGCCTTTATGGATCACTACTTGCTGCTTGAAGTGCAAGAGGCTCATGTTGATAAGTTCTTATACCTTCAGCAGGACAATATGAGTGCACGGGAGTATGGGCTCAAATTTGACTCATTGGCTAGATATGTTCCTTTTTTTGTTGACACTATGTAGGCTAGGATACAAACATTTGTGATTGGATTGGCACCTGAGCATGTGGAATATTGTACCATAGCCTTAATATAGGAAGATGTGGATATATCTTAGATATAGGCTCTTTTTTTAGAGTTCGGAGAAGTAAAAACGCCAATAACAGGATAGTGAGCGGATTGAATGAGAGCAGCGGAAGAGATTGAGACCTATAGACTTTCAGAGTGGATCACAAGGTGGCTCCAGACCACAGTATAAGGGAGGACCATCTGGATTTCCTCTACCACCATTACAGGGTCTTTTTCTCAGATTTATTCTTCATCAAATAATTGGAACAAAATAAAAATATCGGATACAGTGATATAAGTGATGGGTATAATTCTAATACTGTTACACCCCGTAAATTCTTGACATTTAGATGGCCTATTCGCATGTGGTTAAGAGTTTTAGAATTCCATACATGCTAGAAAAAGGCCCGGGGGAAAACCGAATAAGCGCCACGTTGAACCATCGCAAAAGGAGGCTGGGCAGACCCCCTCCGCGATGGCCAACATGTCACGGAGGGCTCACCTCCGCGATGGCCAGCGTGCCACGGAGGTGAGGTTCAGCCTCAACTATATAAAGCCCCCACTTCGTTTTTGATTCATTTCATTATATAATTTCCAGCAAGAACGAAGGAAAACAGAGGAGGACGAAGGGTTTCTTTGAAATTCCTTCCGTTACGCTATTAAATGCGGTCCAAACTCGAATTAATCTTGGTTAGTGAAGTATTAAGCTGCAGGGAGCATTCCTACAGAGTTAGGTTCGTGAAATTCGGCCGGCGAATCGTCGCCCTACCGAGCTAAGGTAAGTGGAATTGCTCCAAATTAGTGTCAATATACTCCTAAACCTAAAGTGAGTATTTCTCCCTTATGTACTTCCGAGAAATAGTGAGTTTTCGGTTGTTTTTCGATGAGTCAAAGTTTGGGCTATATATATTCAAAGTAGTATTTTCTTCCAGAATATCGATGAATTTAGTTCTAATTGCTATGAATATGAATGTAGTTGGAAGAAATAGCTGAAAATTAGCCAAGTTACGCCAGATACTCATAAAGTTAACGGACAAGGTATGTGAAGCTAGTTTCTTTCAGTAAGTTAGTAATCCAGTAGAGCAAACTAGTATAAATTCTAGTAGAAAGTTTCAGAAACAGTACAGCATGCCCAATATGTAATTTAGTAAAGTACGTCAGGATATTATCATGTTCAGCCGAAACTTAGTAAGAAATATAAGTTCCCGTAAAGTATTTCAAAAATAGAATAGTAGCTTAATATGAATTTTAGAAAGCATGTTAGAAATAGTAAATCATGTTTACCATGAAACTTNAGAGGGAGAGGATACGTCGCTCTATGGAGTGGCATGCCGTCCCCTAGGGGACGAAGATGGGATGCCAGTTTCCCCATATTTTGCCTTGGTCGGCTTTTATGCACCCCCGTCGAGCGGGTACGCCCGGGGTGTTGATTCAGGAGTCCTCCGGACTCAGGTACAATTATAGTCAGGGGCTTAGTGGGCCCAAGTGCATACCCTGGGGACCGGTAGGATGCTTATAGTTTCCAGGGGAGATGGGATGACCGGGGTAGGGGTATAGATTGCGTGTTGGTTGTACCTTCCGACTTATGGGGTCCAGGTAAGGTTTATGTGTGCTATGTTATGTATGTTATGCTATATTATGCCATGTTATGTTAGTTATGAATAGATCAACAATAGAATGCCACGTTACCAGGTATGACTCCTACTCCTTTCAACATAGTTGAGGACAGTCTTAAACTCATACTTCCAGTCAGTTATAGTCTATTTCTTTCTATTTCAGTTCTATCAGTTATATTGCTTGTCTTTAGTTATTTTCCAGTTGTTGCTTTGCATA
Organism: Datura stramonium; assembly: GCA_018107945.1. NCBI lineage: Eukaryota > Viridiplantae > Streptophyta > Magnoliopsida > Solanales > Solanaceae > Datura > Datura stramonium. The sequence goes on from JACEIK010002423.1 coordinate 131,767, forward strand.
CTCAGTACTAGTGGTACTAACGCCTGTTTTGGGGCGCTGCATTACTTGTCTGCAGGTACTCATAGAAGAGGAGCCAATCCCTGGTAATTCCATCCATCACATAGAGTCGTCAGCTCCTATCATCCGGAGCTAGAAAGCTAGAGGTTTATTCCTTTTCTTTTGTTGTACAGTATGGGTAGGCCGGGGCCCTGTTCCAACCATCTTATCAGTATTCATAGAGGCTTGCAGATTGTATATTCCCTATGGTTAGTTGTACTGGTCGTGTGAGGCCGTGCGTATGTTTTAGTTTGTTTATGATGGCCGTGTGGGGCCTTATTCAGTTGGTAGTGGTGACCTTGCTGGTCACGTAGCAGTTTAGCACTTGTTTGCTTGATTCAGAAATAACTAGACAACATGGTGGCCTTGTCGGCCCGCATAGGTTCCCTATTAATTCAGTTGTTCTGGGTAGCTGTTGATTTCTTACAGGTGGCTATAGGCCTAGT
>JACEIK010002423.1:193255-213041 GCA_018107945.1 Datura stramonium
CCCCTTCTTAGGATGTTTTATGGGATGAATCTTGGTTGGAAAATTTATGCAAGTAATTGTGAAAGTTGAATTCACCACTTATTCTTTGATTATCATTATTGTAGGTGTGGAAAACGTTATTCCATACTAGTGTTGAAGAAAACATCAAGTTCTTGCAATTCTATTTAGCTTTTTATATATGTCAAACAAATTCATATTTTTGTAAGTATTTTATTATGACTTCTTATAAATCTTATGTTATTATTTTCTCAAACATGAGCGGCTAAATATCTTGAGCTAGGGTTGTGGAAACCATGATGGACTAAAGGAAGTCGGCAAAATAAAATAATGGTTCTTGAATGGGGAATTAAGTGGATTGTTGTTCTCTTCATTTTAATGAGTTTTAGCGGTTGCAAAAGTTAAAAACGTGCCTGTATCATCATCTTCGCCACCTGAATTTTTGTCCATTGCTATGTCCCTCGTACACGATCTTGGCCATCAGTCTTCCTTTGACATACAACACATAGTCATAAAACAAGACTTATACATTCTAAACTTATTGACAAAACCTATCTAGACACATGGGGTGTAACATGAATAATGAGTTTTCTCAATTCATACTCCGGATATAACCAAATATAGATCGATCCAGAGGATTAAGAGAAGACCTCTTTTATCCCTAACTTCAACAGATATTGTTAAAATATAATGCCTTTTGGTCTAAAAAGTTACAAGTGCCACTTATTAAAGACTCCTAACCAAAATGTTTGAGAAAAAAATTGGTAAAACCATGGAAGTCTATTGATGATTGAGTTTACTAGTTCTTCATATAAAATTATTGAATGTGAATTCATTTGATCTTGATCATTGTGGATTATGAGAAGGGGCCATTTGGGCCAATCACTCTCTTAGACAGAGAGAAAAGAGCTATTGTACAAGAAAGATGAAGAAAGAGAATTCTTGGTTCAGTTTTATAATTTTTTCATTCTAAATTTTAGTTTTCCTTTTTTAGTCTAAAGGCAAAGCAAAGTGAGTATCATCGGATAGTCATGAGCACATTAAGATTTAAATGAAAACTTGTCGTGTAAAAAAGGCAATCAATCAGAATCAAGAAAATAACTTTAAAACCTTGGTAAATGCTTGAATGCATTATTGTAAGTCTTTGAATGTAGGAGATCACTTGAGACATTTGAAGAAGACCTCCGATGTCCTAAGAAAACACAATATGAAACTCAATCAAAAAAATGTGTTTTCGATGTCGGATCTAGTAAATTCCTTGGATTTCTTATGTCAAATGGAGGCATAAAGATAAATTTGGATAAGATAAAATCCATCAAAGAGAACCAAACGTATTCAATAGTGTGAAGGAAATATAGAGAGTCACCAATCGCGTGGCATCCTTCAGCAGGTTCATCTCAATGTCATCGGAGAAGTGCCACCATTTATTCTCATGACCCCAAAATGTTAGAAGGCATTGAAGGACCTAAAATCATATTTTGAACAACCTCATTTGTTGGCAAAACTGCTCAATGGTGAATAATTTCTTCTTTACCTGGTAGTGGCCGAAGTCATGGTAAATGTTGTTCTAATTAGAGAGGAAAAGGTGCACAATGTCCCATTTATTATGGAAGAAAATAATTTAGTATTTAAACTCGATACTCGCATTTGGAAAAGTTAACCTTATCCGCTGTGACAACTACTCCAAAGCTGAGGTCGTATTTCCAAAGCACTTTGTCAGTTCAAAGAGTGGAAAATGACTAAAATGCCTAGTGAGGGGAACATAGAAGTGAATTCTTTAGCTAATCTCGGGTTGTTAGCTAAATTGAATGATTGTGACCAGATTTGATAGTGATTGTGCTACATCCGACATTAGAAGAACTCGACCACTGAGAGGTCAATTTGACAAGCTTTGTTTGGGATGGCAAAATGATTTTATCAAATACATAAAGAGTGGTGATATCTAAGATGTGAACAAAATTAGAAAAAGAAATAACTCTACCTATAACATCGATGTCAGCAATCAACTTATAGAAAGGCCTCTTGTACACTTAAGACGAGAGCATCTAGGTACCGCCTCATTAATGGATGCTTATGCAAAAGATCATTTTCGAGTCTATTAGTAAGATTCTTGGGCTCGGGAGAGGTTAGTTATGTTCTATGGTAAGTCTATGAGGGAGTCTACAGTAATCACTTTACAGTTGAGTCCTTAGTGCTGAACCTAATCAGAGCAACATATTATTGGCCCCAAATGGAACACGATTTTAGGACATTCATAAAAAGGTGTAACAAATGTCAAATATATTCCCAATAGTTCACTGACTAGTAGAACATTCGTACTCGATCATTTACCAATGTGCCTTCATAAAGTACGGGATGAACATAGTTGGACTATTGCCACTAGCCCCGAGACAGGTAAAATTTCTTTTAATTCTGACTAATTTTGTTTAAGTGGATTGAAGTAGGTTCCTACAAGGTAATTCGTGAATGAGAAGTGATATTTTATATGGGATCACATAGCACGACTTTTCAGAATACCAAAAGAAATTACATTCCATAATGTCCCATAACTCATTGGCTTCAAAGTCATTAAATTCCTCAAAAGGATTGAAGATTAATAGGATCATGTCTTCTCCTTATCATCCAAACACGATTGGACAAGCATAATCAACAAACAAAAAAATGATGCCTAGCCTCAAAAAGAGGTTGGAAAGTGCCAAAGGCAATTAGGTTGATAAGATTCTCAAGGTTCTTTGGACACATCGCAGTGCTCACAAATCTAGTATGGGAGAAACCCCTTTCTCACTCTATACGGATCGAAAGCCTTGATATAGGTAGAGCTCAAAGAGTCAGGTTTAAGGTTTGAACATACCAACAAAATTGAAAATAATGAAGCCATGAATCTATAATTGGATCTGCTTGAATAGCATCAGGAGATGAAATCAGTTCGAATGATGGCCCAAAAATAAATAATGAAAAGACACTACAACCAGAGGACTAGATTTTGATACTTCAAAGTCGGAGATTTAGTCCTTCGAAATGTCACTCTTAATGCTCGAGATTTGAATGCAAGAAGATGAATCCAGATTAGGAAGGCCTGTATAGATTTATCAATGTAGCCCGTAAAGGAGCATACCAGTTGGTAAACTTGGAGCCCCATTACAAAATAACTAGAATGTGAGCCACTTGAAGCGGTATTATTGCTAAAGAAAGGTAATAGTGGGATAAATGAGTTCAAGAAAATAGACACTACACTTTTTCCCTTAGCACAGTTTTTGTCCCAATTGAGTTTTTCTGATAAGGTTTTTAATGAGGTAAAAACAAGTGTATTATGTTCTCGAAAACACCTATATTATTGCCTTGGTGAAGGTATCTAGCATCTTGATCTTCATCCTTCACCCCTAGATACTGGAGGGGGGAGTAGTAGAGTCATGAAAGAAATGATTCGATACATCACAACGAAAGGTAAAGGTCTCAAGACGTGGGAATACTAGGGACTAGATGAGTAAAAGTCTAAACTTTTGAGATGCAAATACACTGGGGACTGACAAGAGTTAAACTCCATATTCCTAAGAGGGATCTCATTACTAAGTCCCAAAGACAAAGAAAGTTGTCGATAGTCTTTTCAAGATGAAAATATGGACACACCTCATAGCATCTTATATTTTGCATCTTTCACCATGTAAAAGATTTCGGTTGACCTAAATGAAATTTGGGGAAAGCTTATGAGGTTCAGTTTTCTTTCTTTATATAACAAGAAAGCTACGAGTTATAAAAAATATATTTGGTGTATTTAACCTAACACTTCTTGTCATACTTTTAAAGACAATTTGATATATTATATGTGTAAGAGTGAATAGGAGACATCCTATTCATAAACACCTTTTAATAGAAGGGCCTCTTGACTCATGAAGTCACTCGAAGATTTAAAAAAACTCCTAAACCAGTTGGATATAACTCACCAAATAAAAAGAAAAGTTAGAAACTGTCATAAAAAGGTTAAGTTACTATCATCCCCAGAAAATTCGTGCAAGGATGACTAAAATAAGCCTTGGTTAGAAAACTTAAAGTTTGCACAATGAAATATTCAAAGAAAAAATAAATATAGGTGGAAATTGAACCAGAAAAGCTATTCGTAAAGGTTACGGTACAAAAGCAAGTAAGAATTTTTTATCCAAGTTAAGAAGCAAAAAAATCAAATAAATATAATTGAAAATGTAAAATTCCAAATATCAAAAACCTTTTCATTAGTAGGAGCACAAAAAATCTCAAAGAATATAGTTTCAAAAGAAAAACAAAAATTAAACATCCCTGGTCACTCCCAGCACTTGAGGGTTTTTTTAAACTTTACTAGACGGGTTGACGGGATCCACAGTTAAAGGCAAAGAATAATCCAGATAAAGACATTGGTTCTCATCAGAGGAAGTAGGTGAGTTTTCTGGAAGATTTTCTTTGTGTTTATAATACCCCGAAAACTCTAAGATTAGACCCAGGAGTTGAAATGGAGAAAATAAAATTTCCTATACCAAGTCACTGGATGAGTCATCCAATGACCCATCAGGAACACCACGAGTCATTAAGTGACTCGTGGGGAGGGTCTGTCCATGTTTGAAATTTTGAGTAGTGAGCTGGTCACGGGTGTGACCACGATTCATTGGATGGCCCATGGTCAAGAGTTGGTTGAAGATTAGAGAACATCGACAGTGTTGGCATTGATTGGTCACCACGAGTCGTTGGGTATACCACGAGTTATGGTGTCCCTCGTGGTTACCCTCAGAGGAAGAATTGGCAGTGTTCATGATGAGAGGTAACCACGAGTCGTGGTCAGGGGCACGACTCGTCCAGCCCCTCGCTGGGACTGGCAGTTTGTTTTTACCTGCGAGTTTATTATTGGCTTTTTCATAATTTCTATGTTCCTAAGGCCTAAACTACATCGGTTTAAGCTTAGAATAGAGTGTTTTAAGAAGGGTTAGGTCATTCTAAGCCTATCCTAATTCATGCATACAAGCTTAGAGGTTTGAGAGGTGATCAAGCTTAGTTCCTTTAATGTTATTCCTCAATTCTCTTTGGGAAATCAAGGAAGTTGTAAAAATCAGATTTCTTCAGGTATGTAAGGCTATGAATGAGTGCAGTAGTCCACACCCATTCCCAATCCCTCTCTATTTCATGAAATACTTATTGATGTATCTATGGGGTTTTAACCCAAATATGTAAATACTCTAAGTTCTATCATGGGTATGGTCTAAACATGTTATGAATGTTGAATTAAGATAAATGAGCAGATTTTAAAATGCTTTAAATTATAAATTATGTTTTCAAGTTTTTTAAAGTCTGATGCCCATCCATGAAAGTTTATGAAAGCTGACATCCATGAGATATGTGTTCAAGTATGTTGAGATGTTTATGAAGAAAGTATGATTTCAAAACAACCATGTCTATCATCATGTTTTCAAAGTGAATCAAGTTGATTTAAAGCATGTTAAGTATTGGGCAAGCCCATTTGATCAAGTATGTTTTATGATTTCATGAATTAGCTTATCACATGGTTTTGGAGTCTAGACTCCCATTATTTTCAGCTTGTGGTATGATTTGAGCCAAGGCTCCTCATGTGATGATTTCAGATTTATGTATGTATGTAAGAGTCAGCTTCTTTACTAGGCAATGGTTCAGCTTCGTTGAAAAATGATGGAGAGCATATGCATATTTTTTTGGAGTAGTTTCTAGCATCGAGTAGGCTAAGGGTAAGTCAACCCTACGCCTCAGAACTACGCGCCAACGTAGGTATGTTCAGATTATTTAGGACCTCCATTGTGAGCTTCCCCTGCCCCTAAGAGGCCTTCAATTTGATATCGATATCATGGTAGCGTCCTTAGCACTGGCAAAACTTTGAACGACTCTGCGCAGTTGAATGTGATAGTCAGGATCATGTAAGCTCTATCATGGTAATGTTGGTTATATGAAGAGTCTCCCACTGTTCCTCAGGATTTCAGTTATGCATGTACATCAATCATGATATTATGTTTTCAGTAGGTTTGACCCAATGTTTAGTTTTACTTATGATTATCACCTTTCATCTTTGGGTCATTTAGTTCAATTATGATGTTCAGTTATGTTGAGATCATGATTTCAAAAAATAGCAGGCAATCCCTACTTTCAAGATCTTATCTTGATTATGTTTTATACTATGCATGTTTAATGATCTTACTTACTTAGCGGTTTTACTTACCTTGGATACTCGGTACATTCCACATACTGACTGCATATTCTATGCTGTATATTTTCATGATAAAGGATCTTATATCCAGACTCAGTCCCGCTGCTAGTCAGACTTCTAGAGTTAGATCTTCTCAGTCACAGTTGGTGAGTCCTTATCTTGCGAGGGCCCTCCTTATCAGTCGTATTTTTTCTTTTCAGTTTTCAGACTATAGTGAATTAGTTGGGGTAGTGTCCCATCAACTCGTCAGTGTTAGAGGCTTTCCGGAAATAGATGTATTCAGCTTTAAACTTATGTCATGTATTCGGATGTTATGTTATGTTTAGACTTCCACTATGTTATTCATGTTGATCTACCGCTTTAATATGTTTGAGCTAGATGTTATGTTCATGCCATGGGTCGACTTGGAGCCTCTCGGGGTTCCTTCTCCCATATCTCGATCCGAGCCTATATTCGTGTCCTGACAAACTTGGTATCAGAGCCTTAGGTTTTGAAGTGTCCTAGGGTGTCCGAAAGCTGCATTAAGTAGAGTCTTTTTCATGGGTGTGAAGTACGCCACACTTATGACGAAGAGGCTACGAGACGCTTAGGAAATGTTCCCTTCTTTCATGATCTAAGTCGTGTGATGAAATTTCTCTCTATCCTTCTACCTCGTGCTATACGCATTTGTAGAATCATGCCTCCCCAAAGAGTTAATGGAAGGAGAAATGGAAATGAAAATGGTCATGAGAATGACAATGGAGACGGGCACCAGCAGGCCCCACCAGCCCACAAGGAGCATATACCCGAGCCAGTTGCCCACGCAGAGTTCAAGGCAGCCACTCAGATGTTAGCTCAGTCCTTGATCGCCCAGGTCAATCAACAGGCGGTAGTGCATGTCCCTCAGAACAGGAATGCGACGCCGACAAGAGTTAGGGATTTTCTGAGGATGAATCCTCCCGAGTTTCTTGGATCGAAGGTGGATGAGGATCCAAATAAGTTTATTAAGGAGGTTCTGAAGATCACCTAGATTATGGGGGTGACTTGGGAGGAGTGCAGTGATTTAGCCTCGTATCAGTTGAAGGGGGTCACATACATTTGGTTCAAGTAGTGGAAGGATAGTAGGGAAGTTGGAGCAGGCCCTATCAGTTGGGACAAGTTTCATGCCACTTTTCTGGATTGGTTCTTCCCTCAGGAGATCAAAGCGGCCGAGTTTGTGAATCTAAAGCAAGGGAAGATGACAGTTCAGGAGTATGCCCTGGAGTTAATTCGTCTGTCCAGGTATGCACCTGAGATGGTGGCGTATTAGAGAGCCCGAGTGAGCAGGTTTGTACATGGGATAGCTGACTACTTGGTCAGGGATTATCGGACCACGATGCTTCTTCAGGACATTGACTTTGCTCGGATAGTCTTGTATGCCCAGCAAATGGAGGCAGTGTAGATGAGTGAGCGGGAAAGAGAGGCCAAGAGGGCCAAGACCGATAGCTTCGGATTCTCCCAATAGAGGCCTAGTGGGCACCGTCAGCAGTCTCATCAGAGATCTTCATCCTAACGCCTTCATCTATGAGTGTACCATCCATATCTAGGCATGAACAGAGGGGATGGGCATCAGTCTTGAAGGGTCAGAGTAGCAATCCCGCAGAGACCAACACTCTTGAGTGTAGCAGATATGGCCGGAGACATGTGGGACAATTCTTAGTTGGTTCAGGTGCTTGTTTCAGGTGCGGTAAGCCCGAACATATGCTTAGAGATTGCCCAGCAGCCAGATAGGGTCATGACAGGGGCCGAGGCTCAGCTTCCAATTTAGCAGCTCCACCCAGATGCCCCAATCAGTAGGGGGCATCTACTAGTGTAGGTGGTGGACAATGCCAAAACAGATTCTATGCCCTAGCATCCCATCAGGAGCAGGAGGTATCCCTAGATGTAGTCACTGGTATGTTACGAGTACTCCACCTTGATGTTTATGCGTTGTTTGATCTAGGGGGTAATTTGTATTTTATGACACCCTATGTTGATAGTAGTTTCAAAGTCAATCCCGAAATCTTATCAGAACCTTTCTTAGTCTCTACTCCAGTTGGTGATTCAGTTATAGCTAGATGGGTATAGAGAAATTTCCCTATCACAATCCTTCAGAATGTCACCTCAACAAATTTAGTAGAGTTAGCCATGACCAATTTTGATGTTATCCTCGGCATGGATTGGTTATTTGCATGTTATGCATCAGTCAACCGTGCTGTAGAGTTCAGATTTCCCGTTGAACCAGTATTATAGTGGAAGGGTAGTTCAGCTGTGCCTATAGGTCATTTCATTTCCTACCTTAAGGCCAGAAAGATGATTTCTAAGGGTTGCGTGTACCATCTACTTAGGGTTAAGGATGATACATCTGAAATCCCGACTATCCAGTCAGTCCCTGTAGTGTGTGAGTACCCAAAAGTGTTTCCAGATGATCTACTGGGAATCCCTCCCGAATGGGAAATCGATTTTGGTATTTACCTTCTTCTCGATATGCAACCTATATCTATTCCTCCTTATAGAATGGCCCCAAATGAGCTAAAAGCATTGAAAGAGCAGTAGAAAGACCTTTTAGACAAGGGTTTCATCAAACCGAGCAAATCCCCATGGGGTGCACCAGTTCTCTTTGTCTGAAAGAAGGATGGTTCTCTTCGTTTGTGCATTGATTATTGGAAATTGAACAAGGTTGCAACCAATAATAGGTATCATCTCCCCAGGATTGATGATTTGTTTGACCAGATTCAGGGTGCTAAGTTCTTTTCAAAGATAGATCTTAGATCTGGATACCATCAGCTCAGGATTCGGGAGAGTGACATCCCGAAGATAGCCTTCTGGACTCGATATGGTCATTATGAGTTTGTAGTTATATCTTTTGGACTAATGAATGCTCCTGCAACTTTTATGGATTTGATGAATAGGGTGTTCAAGCCATACTTGGATATGTTCGTAATTGTGTTCATAGATGACATCCTTATTTACTCTCGGAGCGAGGAGGAGCATACTGCCCATTTGAGGGTGGTGCTACAGACACTTAAGGATCGCCAGTTGCATGCTAAATTCAGTAAATGTGAGTTTTTGTTGAACTCTGTGGCGTTTTTGGGTCACGTGGTGTAAAGTGAGGGTGTATAGGTAGACTCTCAAAAGACAGAAGCGATGAAGAATTGACCTAGACCGGTGAATCCTTTGGATATCAGGAGTTTCTTCGGTTTAACAGGTTATTATCGAAGATTTGTTAAGGGGTTTTCATCCATTTCATCCTCGTTGACTAAATTGACACAGAAGAAAGTGAAGTTTCAATGGTCGGAGGCTCGTGAGAAGAGCTTCCAAGAGTTGAAGACTCGACTCACCCCAGCACCGGTGTTGACCCTACCCGAGGGTACCGATGGGTTTGTGGTATATTGTGATGCTTTAAGGATCGACCTTGGTTGTTTACTCATGCAACACGGTAAAGTTATAGCTTATGCTTCTAGGTAGTTGAAAGTCCACGAAAAGAATTATCCGACTTATGATCTTAAATTGGTGGTGGTAGTATTTTCCTTGAAGATTTGGAGACACTATTTATACGAGGTCCATGTAGATGTGTTTACGAACCACAAAAGCCTACAATATGTGTTTACCCAGAAGGATCTAAATATACATCATAGGAGGTGGTTGGAGTTACTTAAGGATTATGATATGAGTGTCTTTTACCATCCGGGCAAGGCTAATGTGGTAGAAGACACTCTTAGTAGGCTTTCTATAGAGAGTGTGTCCCATGTAGATGAGGGGAGGAAGGAGCTTGTGAAGGATGTGCATCGACTTGCACGGTTGGGAGTTCGTTAGGTTGACTCGAATGATGGTGGTGTTATTGTGAAAAATGGATCGGAATCATCCTTGGTGATCGATGTTAAGGCTAGGAAAGATGAGGATCCTATCTTGGTAAAATTAAAGGAAGTTGTTTAGAATCAGAAGGTGGAGGTCTTCTCCAAAGGGGGAGATGTTGTGCTCTGATATCAGGGTAGTTTGTGTGTACCGAATTTTGATGATTTGAGAGATCGGATGTTGCATGAGGCTCATGGTTCCAGATACTCTATACATCCAGGTGCCACCAAGATGTACCGTGACCTACGAGAAGTCTATTGATAGAATGGCATGAAGAAGGACATAGCGGTGTTTGTGGCTAAGTGTCTGAATTGTCAGCAAGTGAAGGTTGAGAACCAGAGACCAGGTTGTGTACTCCAAGACATCAGTATTCCTACTGGGAAGTGGGAGGAGATCATTATGGACTTCATCACAGGGTTGCCTCGTACTCGTCGACAGTATGACTCTATTTGGGTGGTTGTGGACAGGTTGACTAAAGCAGTTCATTTCCTACCAGTTAAAACCACTGATTTAGTGGAGGATTATGCTAAATTATACCTTCGGGAGTTAGTTCGATTGCATGGAGTGCCATTTTCCATCATATCAGATCAAGGTACTCAATTTACCTCCTTGTTTTGGAAGTCGTTTCAAAAGGTACTTGGTACTTAGGTCAAGCTTAGCACAACATTTCATCCGCAAATAGATGGTCAGGCGGAGCGTACTATTCATACTCTCGGGGACATGTTGAGAGCATGTGTGATTGATTGCAAGGGTAGTTGGAATAATCATCTGCCTCTTATTGAGTTTACGTATAACAACAACTACTATTCCAACATTCAGATGGCTCCGTTTGAGGCTCTCTATGGGCGGAAATGTGGATCACCTATTGGTTGGTTTGAAGTCGGTGAAGCTGCGATGATAGGTCCAGATTCAGTCCATGAGGCTATGGAGAAAGTTCAGCTTATAAGGTACAAGTTGAAAACGAGTCGCCAAAAGTCCTATGCGGATGTAAGGAGGAGAGAACTTGAGTTTGAAGTCGATTGATTGGGTGTTTCTAAAGGTGTCTCCCATGAAGGGAGTGATGAGGTTCAGAAAGAAAGGGAAACTCAGTCACCTTTATGTTGGTCCATACGGGATTGTGAAATGGGTTGGCAAGGTAGCATATGAGTTGGAGTTGCCCTCATAATTAGCTCCAGTTCATCCGTTTTCCATGTGTCACTCTTAAAGAAGTATTTAGGTGATTCAGCTCTGGTTGTTCCGGTGGACAGTGCAAGTGTGAAGGACAACCTTAGTTATGAAGAGGTTCCAGTGAAGACACATGATCGTCAGGTTCGAAGGCTAAGAAACAAAGAAGTAGCTTCAGTCAAGGTTTTATGGAGAAATCAGCATGTTGAGGGAGCTACGTGGGAAGACGAAGCAGATATGATGGCTAAATACCTATATTTATTCCATTCTGGCTCAATTTCATCTTGAGGTATCAGTTTCCTTCTTAATACTCTATTCAGTTTCATGTTCAGCTCATGTGCCCCAGTTCCTTTCATGTCAATGAATATATGTGTGATTTAGGAATTCAGTTTAGTCATGTAGTTCAAATCGGAGTCAGTCAGTCCATCAGTTTTCAGCATGAACATTTAGTATTTGAGTATGATGATTGCATTTCTCTATTTTTTAGTATGTTTTTCCACATTCGAGGATGAATCTTCCCATGTGGGAGATATTGTAATACCCCGAAAACCCTAAGATCAAACTCAGGAGTCGAAATGGAGAAAATAAATTTTCTGCATCAGGTAACAGGATGAGTCGTCCAATGACTCGTCAGGAACACCACGAGTCATTAAGTGACTTGTCGGGATGGGTCTATCCATGGTTGAAATTGGGAGTGGTGAGCTGGTCACGGGTGTGACCACGAGTCGTAGTCAACACCACGATTCGTTGGGTGGCCCGTGGTCAAGAGTTGGTTAAAGATTAAAGAACATCGACAGTGTTGGCAACGATTGGACACCACGAGTCATTGGGTACACTACGAGTCGTGGTGTCCCTCGTGGTGACCCTCAAAGAAAGAATTGGACGTGTTCATGGTGAGAGGTGACCACAAGCTATGGTCAGGGGCACAACTCGTCCAGTCCCTCGTTGGGACTGGCAGTTTATTTTTTCCTATGAGTTTATTAAGGGATTTTTCGTAATTTCTATTTTCCTAAGGCCTAAACTACGTCATTTTAAGCTCAGAATAGAGTGTTTTAAGAAGGGTTAAGTCATTTTAAATATATCCTAATTCATGCATGCAAGCTTAGAGATTTGAGAGGTGATCATGCTTAGTTCCTTCAAAGTTCTTCCTCAATTCTCTTTGTGCAATCAAGGAAGTTATGAAAACCAGATTTCTTCAGGTATATAAGGCTATGAATGGGTGCAATAGTCCACACCCATGCCCAATCCCTCTTTATTTCATGAAATCCTTATTGATGAATCTATGGAGTTTTAACCCAAATATGTGAATTCTCTANTCACCAGTATTTTTCACATGGACAACTGGCAGAATAAAACACAAACCATGTATCTTCAAAGAAAATGAAGTCCCCCATTCATAAATATAGAAAAACATGAAACATGGGACTGAACAAGTAAGACTCCCACCCTCACAAGGAAGTTCCAAATATTACACATCGGATACCATAGACTTGCCTTTATTTTCTCTACTTCGGCTCTATAGATGGTCAGGCTAGGATCACTATAGGACTTGATTCAGCTTGTAATGTATACTTTCAGGCTGGGCATGGTAGATATAGAATTTTTTTAGTGACTAAACCCTCCTTGGCACTATATACACATGGCTCCACTTTTCAGGTTTTTTTTCACCCTTTTTGCTTTTTCAACTTTTTCCTCCCTTTTCACCATTTTTATGCAATTATATGGGTGTGGTGTGTTTTCAAATTTTCATTCATTTTTCTCTTTTTGTATCTTCTTTTCAATTTTTCTTCTTTTTTTCTTCTTTTTTCTTGCCACACCATACCTCATTTTTAACCCTTTTTATTTTCTCTTCCTTTTTCACCTACCCAAGATATATGCACCCCTACTCTAGCCACCCTCAACTTAGGCATTTTGCGCATGTTGAGGTTCACAATGTCCAAGGAGGGACAAGGGCCAAAACAGGTTCATTATAAAAATGGGTACGGTTAATCAGTTAATCAAAGAAAAATAATTTATTTAAGGCTCAAAAGTAGGATCAAGGGAATCATATTATTCTGGTAGGGTACTTTAAGCTAAAAACAGCTAAACAAAAATGGCATATGATCATTTCCTAACCAACCATCCTAAAACCTATGTAAAGACCAACCGGGCAAGTTCTAGATCTTCTACACAATATTAAACTAGGTATAGACCTCACTCACTCATGGTAAATATTTTGCATTCATTATACTTGTTCGGTTTATACATGGATAACAAGAACTACTTGTGCAAATACACTAAATGACACAAAAAGATCCACAAAAATCGTGCTTTCTGATCAGCAAGTACATAGCTAACCATCATAAAAAATTTTAATAGGGTTTATTTTTTAAAACATCAAAACTAATGCAATTTATTGGCTGAGTAATCCTAAGCTACTTTATAATTAAATAAAAACATACTAAACATGTTGGTTTTACTAGATAGCATGCCCGATGAAAAAGAAACACGGCAAAAAAAACCCTCGGACAAATCCAAAAAAAATCCCAGAAATGCAAGTACACCCCCTCCCCTTTTAAATAGCATGCTTTGTCCTCGAAGAATAGAATGTAAAACAAAAGGAATGGAACATACCTGTGGTGCACTAAGCGCTCCTATAATCTTGCGGAGGTTGTACCTCCATTGTAGTCATGGCGCTGGCAGTGACCGGCGCACTCAATGGTGTATCAGTGGGGGAAATGGTTACCCCCTCAGCAGTAATGGTCACTTCTATGAACTCTGAAATCACTGGGGCTGGATGTGGCTCACCCGAAGCGTCCTTGCCACCCGGAAGCTTGGCATGGGTAGTGGTGGAGATACCCGCTCTCTCAAGCAACTCCGACCCATGCTCTTCGTGAGTCTTCTGGCTCTCTAATCTCGCCCACTTGTGTTGTTTATTTTATTTATTTCTCTTCCTCATTAGTGTCTCATCTCCAACATCCTCAGAGACCTTCTTTTTGTATTTTTCTCTCTAAGCTCCTGTAGGATCCCAATATGTCACCAAATCAAACTCCTCATCTATGCCAATGTCGAGGTCAGGAAGAGTGGGGGCTGCTAGAATTGCTGACTGTCGTGATGACAGCTTGGTCACTTGGCTCCAAAGAGCCCCCAACTCCTCATGGAGGCTGCCAGTGTCAGTTTGCTCGGCCATGTGATCATTGAAGCAGCTCTTAAAGCTATCTAGCCTGGCGTGTAGGACCCGTGCAGCCGCCTCAATCTCAGCCTTCACCCAAGGCTTCACATTCTCCATCATAAACTATACCATCTTCTCAACTACGGTCAGTCTCTTGGCCATCTTCTGGAGAAATTCCTAAGGTGCTAGCATGTACCTGGAGTCTGGCTCGGAAGGCCCATAGGTGCTGCGGCAGAGATGCTAAGAGCTGCCTTTGAATGACCGGCGTCTATATCCAGTGTCTTGTCCTACTCTTGTGAGGTGGGGGCATTAACTTGCTCGCCCCCAATTTTCTGTGGTACAGGGTCTATGGTAGAAAGTCATGCCTGGCTATCGAGTTTATTTCATCTCAGATTAAGCCAATATCTGTTATTCGTTGTCCTCCGATCAACTTCCCCTTACCATGATGCACCTAGATACCTGCCTCAGTGCACAACCTGAATATGAGACTCGGGAATGGGATGGTAGTGCTCCATCCCATATCCTGATCCCAGATCTCCTCTATAATGACCCTGGGGATATTAATGGGGTATCTGGACATGATACACGCCACCAATGTTGTTTATTCTGCGCTGAGGGTATTGTTATTCACAGTCGGGGCCAACCAGTGGCGAACTACATTCAGCAGGCTTTTGCTATGAAGTTTAGTGAATTCTTGGTGACCTGCTTTCCGCTAGTGACCCATTCTTCTTCCCCCTTGTCCTCAGCAATAACACCAGACAACCATTGAATTTGTCTCCACCTCTCATCAATGCCTAACTGCTTGATCTTTTTCATGGCGTCCACCCGGTAGTCATACTCCAATATAGCGTGGTGTTATAAATTGGGGCCCATATAACACCCGAGCAATAGTGCGCTCAGATATATCAACATTGCGGCCTCGTACCATGACGCTCTCCAATTTGGGCTGATCTTTCAACTTTTCCCCTTCCTTTTCTTTCTGCTTCATGGTTTCCAAATAATTGGCATAGAATTCCTGGACGATCTCTAAAGTGTATCGATCCGGGGTTCTAGCCACTCAATCGAACCCATAATAGCTGAATATCCACTTCACCTCCTCCACCTTATTCAGTGTATTGGTGAGGATTTGTGGCTCTTCTTCAATACTCCGCCTAGGTTTGTTCTTGGCGGTGAGAGAAATACCCTGTTCATAGATCTCCTATGCTCCTAGTACTCTCCACCGAATGGTACGGTTCTCCCTGGGCAGAGTCTTCTCCTGCTCAGCATTAGTTGCCTCCTCCTCAGATTCAGAATCACTATCTCCATCACCGGATTGGGCCTCCTCGTACCCCTCATCATCACTAGACCCACTTTTGGACTCTTTGGCTCTTTCCTCAGCTCCCTCCTCAGACTAGGGAGCACCAGCTGATGTGGAAGTGGCCACCTTAGCCTGGGCTTTAGCTTTTTCCCTAGTGGTTTGAGTCCCATCAGTGTCAGATGTATCGACCCTATTTTCCTCAAATGAATCATTAGGTGTGTTTACCGCTTGTTCAGATTCAGAGGTTTCATATAGAAATTCCCTCTGAGCAGTTGCTATGGATGCTTTCCTTTTCTGAGTCATTGTACCTATGGAGAAAAAGGTTAGAATTCTAATCTTGAGAAAAAGAAAGTAAGAAAAAATTCCTCTATAATTTTTCATGGGTCTCAGTACGAGTCACATACCTTGGAGGTACGATCCGTACTGAGACTCATAATGTCACAAATCAAAGTACGCCTCTGAGGTACAACTTGTACCACGAAGATACGATCAATACCACGAGTCGTATGAGGATGCCCCTT
The DNA here is from genome assembly GCA_018107945.1 of Datura stramonium. NCBI lineage: Eukaryota > Viridiplantae > Streptophyta > Magnoliopsida > Solanales > Solanaceae > Datura > Datura stramonium. The sequence continues at coordinate 209,431 of JACEIK010002423.1, forward strand.
GAAAACCAATGCTCTGAATTTTTCCACGACTCATGGTATGACCCGTAAGTTGATTCCACGAGTCGTAGGAAGGATCGTACTGTCACTTTTGGACTTAACCCTCTTCAGACTCCTAGTACGATTACTAGGTATGACTCGTAGCAGGATACTGCGGGCCCTACTAGGTTTCTACCTCTTAATATTTACATATTTGTCTTGGGACAGTCCCAATGAGCCATCCTTTGAGTCGTAATGTGAAACGACGAGTCATAGTAAGGCTTGTGAAGCCTTTCCTTGCCTTATTTTCAAGTCAGTTTGCAGGTGAATTCAATTTTGTGTTGGGTACTCAGAATTCCCCAAGTCTAGGCATGTATTCTTCACGTTTTTACAACTACCATTCCTCTCCTTTTTATTCAAAACCTGTAACTAAAGTTATAGCAGTTCCTATTCAATTTTTAACATGTTCGAATCTTACATAGTCACACATTTAATTTACACATCATTGGTCATTGTCCTTTTCTATTTTTCATGCATTTTGAGGACTCACAATAGTTGCACAAGTTCACATAAGCATGTAGGTCTTTTTACCCAACTCAAAGCATAAACACTTACTTGAATTTCTTTGTAAACCTGGCTCAACTTCGACTAAAAATCAGTGACTAGGGCTAAACTTTGAGTTGAGCAGTGTTAATTGAGCACAAAGTTTGATCAATCGATTGTGACTTTGAGTTACGGGTGCGAGGGAAGTGGTAGGAGTGCTCGTGGGTTCAAGTTTTAGTGCGTAGAAGGGTCCAACAATTTTGAAATTTAAATAGCTTTAGGACAGATTTTAAAAAATTTGGGCCGAGTCAGGTTATTTTAAGCGATTTGACCCATCATGACTCATACCACGAGTCATAGGAAGGCCCTATAACTCGTCCCTAGGACTCGTAACAGAGATGTTAAGAAAACTTAACTGTGGACTTACGAGTACATACTATGACTCGTACGGTGAAGGTATGACCCGTACTATGACTCATAGGTCACTCTTAATTGGTGGTCCATGCCTTGCATAGTTAATAACTACAGTGAGTACTACGACCTGTACAATGAAGTTACGAGTCATAGGACCAACTGTACCCTGAACTCATGCACTGAGATACATCTCTACTTCTCACCATGACTCGTACTACGGCCCGTAAAATCCTCTTAGGAGTCGTACTAAGACCCGTAACACCATTTTGTTCTGCAATTCTTCTACCACCTGGTTTTGTTTCTCTTGCACACTAAGCACACATAAGTTAATAAACTTGGGTTGCCTCGCAAGAAGCACCTGATTTAATGTCGCGACAAGACACAGGTCTCTTGACTACTCAGACTTCATCAAGGAACTCATATTCATCCTCGATTGCTGAGACCACTCTATACTCCTTTGTTTGATTCATTGATCGGCAGACATTGAAGGTGACCTCTTCTTTACTAAGTCCGAATTTTAACTGGCCAGCCTTCACATCCACTAAAGCACTCCCAGTGGAAAGGAATAGCCTTCACAACTACTAAAGCACTCCCAATGGCAAGGAATGGTCACCCCAAAATGATGGGGACCTCAAAATTAACCTCGCAATCAAGGATCACGAAATCCATTGGGAATATGAATCTATCCACTTTAACAAGCACATCAAACAGGATCGCCACAAGCTTTTTCACAGTTTGGTTGTCCATTAGCAGTCACATAGTAGTTTGTGGGGGGGCTCCCATGTCACGCCCCACCTTGGGAGGCATGACTGGCACCTGGCGCCCTACTAGGATCTGAACTGATTGAGTTGACTAAGCCTAAGCACTTCTGGTGCAGGGCTGACACTAACTCTTAAATCAAGGAAACAACAGGCTATTTCTCAATTGTAAATACAACCTCCGGCCGACAAGGCCTTATAGCCACCTATGAAAGAAAACAGCTAACCAGAAACAAGCAATAACAGGGAATCCTATACGGGCCGACAAGACCACCATGATGTCTAGTTATGACTGTAAGGTAAATCCAGAGCTAGGCTAAACTATGGGACCGCTAATCTATCAGCTAAACAAGGCCACACGCGGCCAACATACAAGATAAAACACAAACGGGCCCCACACGGCCAACAACAACTAACCACAGGGAAAAAGAAACAATTTGCAAGCCTCTAGAAGTGATATGATGGTCAGGACAGGGCCCCGACCTACCCATGAACTGTACAATCAAAAGAAGTAAACCTTCTATCTACAAGCTCCGGAAGAAAGGAGCAAACTGCTCTGGTGACACGAACGAAAGCTACGAGGGACCTGCTCCTCGTCTATCCATACCTGCAGGCAAGTAATGCAGTGCCCCGGAAAGGGCGCCAATACAACGTGTACCGAGTATGTAAGGAAATAATTGTAAATGACTGCATATAAAAGATAGAGCTGTAAGTAACTGAAAGAAAAGGAGTAGAACTCATACCTAAATAGTTGGGCTCTCTATTATCTAGTCTATCAATCACTAATGCAAATAAGAACCTTACCTAGCCCCCATAAGTAAAAAGGTACAACTAGCACAAAACAACCCATCCGGGGCCCCCATAAGCCTTGGTGAGTACACGTCAATCTATATACCCCTATCAAGGTCATAATGGGTCATACTGGTAACTATAGTTGTCCTACCAGTCCCCTGGGTCTGCAACTGAGCCCGCTCGGCCCCTGACTGTAGCTGTGTCTGAGTCCAGTGGACTCCTGATATCTGTACCCGGGCACCAGGCTCGTCGGGGGTGTGGTGCCGATATGGAGTATGTATAATAGTCCAGCCATGGAATGGACTCTATGAGGACCTGGGACCCCATCTTCATCCATTGCGGACGACATGCTTCTCTTGCTGGAGCGACGTCATCTCGCCCCTGGCAGGCGTCGACACAACTAATAACCCTGGGGTCGGTCATGGAGGGATATATAGGCAAATCAAATCCCAAATAATGCGTGGATTACTAGTCTCAGCTAATAACAACAGTTATTCATGATTAACGTACTTCTAATTATCTTATCGTGATTTAAACTGAATTATGATGCTATAGAAACTAACTTGCCGAAGAAAACTGCCTTAACATACCTCGTTCGTCGATTACTGATTAACTGGCGAGTGTCAACTCTTATTCAACTGCTCTTCTCAACTGCAATCGCGTTATTGGAAGAATGAGGCAAATTTCAATACTAAATTCGGAGAAATCGATAACTTTATATATAAATATTAACTATATTTCAACTTGACAAAAAAAATTGAAAACTCATAATTTCTCGAGAATCTAAAAGGGAGAAATGCTTACTTTAATCCTGTGATCGTATTGACACTAGTTTGAAGCAATTCCAACAACCTTAGCTCGGCGGGGCTACGATTTGCGGGGAAAATTTTATGAAACTAACTCCGTAGCAATGCTCCCTGTAGCCTTATACTTCGATACCCGAAGTTAATTTGAATTCGGGCAGCATTTCATAGCGTAAACGGAGGATTTTAACTCGGTTTCTTCGTACTCCCTCAGGTCTGATCGTATATATGTTTAAATGAAATAAAATCCAAGGAGGGGACATATATATACTTGAGGCGGTGGACAGGGCAACGTGGCACGGACCCTAACGCGCCGTTTTACGGG
>JACEIK010002424.1:0-16009 GCA_018107945.1 Datura stramonium
AAAAGTCCTATGCGAATGTGAGGAGGAGAGAACTTGAGTTTGAAGTTGATGATTGGGTGTTTCTGAAGGTATCTCCCATGAAGGGAGTGATGAGATTTGGTAAGAAAGGGAAACTAAGTCCCCATTATGTTGGTCCATACTGGATTGTAAGACATGTTGGCAAGGTGGCCTATGAGTTGGAGTTGCCCTCAAAATTGGTTTCAGTGCATCTAGTGTTTTATGCGTCACTTTTGAATAAATTCATGGGTGATCCAGCTTTGGTTGTCCCGGTGGAGAGCGTGGGTGTGAAGGATAGTATTAGTTATGAGGATATTCTGGTGGAAATACTTGATCTTCAGGTTCGGAATCTAAGAAACAAAGAAGTAGCTTCAGTAAAAGTTTTGTGGAGGAATCAGCATGTTGGAGCTACGAGGGAAGCTAAAGCAGATATGATGGCTAGATACCCGCACTATTCCCTCCTGGACCAGTCCCAACTTGAGGTACCAGTTTCCTCTCTAGTACTCTATTTAGTTTCACGTTCAGTTCATGTGCCTCAGTTTCTTTCATGTCAATGTGTATATGAATAACTCCTGAATTCAGTTCATTCATGCATTTCAGTCTGGAGACAGTCACTCTACCAGTTTTCCGCTCTAAATGTTCAGTATTTGGTATGATGATTGCATTTCTTAGCTTTTCAGTTTCTTACCCACATTCGATGATAAATGTTCCCAAGGGGGAGATATTGTAATACCCTGAAAGCCCTAAGATCATACCCCAGGGTTAAAACGGAGAAAATAGGATTTTTTGCACCAGGTCATAGGATGAGTCGTCCAGCGACCCGTGCAGTACCCCACGAGTCGTTAAGTGACTTGTGAGGTAAGAAGGAGTTGGCTAAGATTTTGGTTTTCGGGGCTGACTACGACACCAGCCACGACTTGTGGTCAGAGTAACAAATTGTTGGGTGACTCGTAGTCAGAAGTTGGCATGAAGGTGAAAATTTTGGGCAGTGCTTTTCACGACTCGGTCACCACAAGTCCAAGGATACACCATGAGTCATGGTGTCCCTCGTGGTGACCCTCCAAGGTATGAATTCAAGTGTTGGAAGCGATAGGCAGTTCACGAGTCGTCCCCTCAAGCAATGAATCGTCCAGTCCCTCATTGGGACTCGCATTGTGTATTTTCCAGCAAATTTATTAAGGGATTTTCCATAATTCCTAAGTTCCTAAGGACTAAACTACATCATTTTAAGCTCAGATAAGTGTGTTTTAATAGGGTTTAACTCATTCTAAACCTATTCCTCTCCATGCATGCAAGCCTAGTAGTTTCTAAGGCTGATCAAGCTTAGGATTCATCAAGTTCTTCCCCAAATTCCTTTGGGAATTCAAGAGGGTTGTGTAATCAGAATTTTCCAGGTATGCAGGGTTATGAATGGGTGTATCAATCCACTCCCATGCCCAAGCCTTCTTCAATTTCATGTGAATTCTAAGTTAATGAATCTATGGGTTTTAACCCAACTTGTGAATTCTCTAAGTATCTATCATGGGTATTATCTATGCATGTTTCATAATATTGAATTATGATTCATGGGCATGTTTTATAATATTTTCAATTACAAATTATGATTTTAAAGTTTTACAAATAAGATACCCATCTATGGAAGTTCATGAAAAGATGAAATTATGATCTATGCTCCAAGTTATGATGAGATATTCATAATGAAAATATGATTTCGAATCACCCATGTCTATGTTCATGTTTTGAGTAATCAAAGTCTATTTCAAGCATGTTTAAGAATTGGAAAAGCTGATAAGATCAAGTATGTTTCAGGATTTATCTAAATTTCATGTTAGTAGCTTACCACATGATTTTAGAGTCTAGACTCCCACTCTTGTTCAGCTTGTGGTATGGTTTGAGCCAAGGCTCTTCATGTTTTGTGTTCAGAATATATATGTCGTGTCATAATTTAGCTTCATTGAAAGACGATGGTTCGGCTTCATTGAAAAATGATGGAGAGCATATGTATGTTTTTGGGAGTAGTGTCTAGCACCGAGTAGGTTAAGGGTCAGTCAACCCTATGCCTCAAAACTATGTGTCAACGTAGGTATGTTTAGAATATTTTGGACCTCCCTTGTGAGTTTCCCCTGCCCCCAAGGGGCCTTCTGTTTGATATCCATATCATGGTAGCGTCCTTAGCCCTGAAAAGAATTTGGACAACTCTGCCCACTTGGGTGTAATAGTCGGAACCACGTAAGCTCTATCATGGTAATGTCGGTTACATGATGAGTCTCCCATTGTTCTCATGATTTCAGTTATACATGTTCATCAGTCATGATATTATGTTTTCAAAAGGTTTGACCTGATATTCAGTTTTACTTTCGAATACTCAATTTCAGCTTTGGGTCATTCGATTCAGTTATGATATTCAGTTATGTTTAAATCATATTTTTAGATAATAGCATGCAAGCCTTACTCTCAAAATCATATGATGAAATGTTTTATGATATGCATGATTTCTAATTTTACTTAGAAGTTTTACTTACCTTGCATACTTGGTACATTCCACGTACTGACCGTATACTCTATGCTGTATCATTTCATTATATAGGCTCGGACATTCAGGCCCAGTCCCCCCATTAGCCAGATCCTCAACGATAGCATCTTCTAGCCAGAATTGGTGAGTCCTCATCCTTCAAGGACCCTTCTATTGGTTTATGTTCATTATATTCAGTTTCAGTCTTAGTGTGTTAGTTGGGGTCTTGTCCCATCAACTCGTCAGTATGTAGAGGCTTATCATACATAATATGTTTTAATTCCAGATTTTTGTTATGTGTTCAGATATTCGATGTTATTGGCTTTTTATACTTCTGTTATGTGATATATAACATACATCAAGAGAGAACCAGGTCTGGGAATNGTCTTCCGTACTATTATTATGTTGAGTTTAGATGTCATGTTCATGCCATGGATCTACCCTGAGCCTCTCGAGGTTCCTTGTCCCGTGTCTTGATTCAGACCTATGTTCGGGTCGTGACAATATCCATCCCTTCTTACAGAATGAATCCAATTGAGCTAAAGGAGTTGAATGAATAGTTGAAGCATCTCTTAGATAAGGGATTCATCAGACCTAAAAAATCCCCGTGGGGTGCTCCAGTTCTCTTTGATCGGAAGAAGGATGGTTCCATTAAAATGTGCATTTATTATTGCTAGTTGAACAAGGTCACAATGAAGAACAAGTACACCCTCCCTAGAACCGATGACATGTTTGACCAACTTCAAGGTGTTAAGTGCTTCTCAAAGATAGACCTTAGGTCCGATTACCACCAGCTCAGAGTTAGAGAGAGTGACATCCTGAAGACAGCCTTCAAGACTCGGTATGGTCACTATGAGTTCGTAGTTATGTCTTTTGGATTAATGAATGCTTTTGCGACTTTCATGGATTTGATGAATAGGTTGTTCAACCTGTATTTGGATATGTTTGTAATTGTCTTCATAGTCGATATTCTCATATACTCACGAAGTGAGGAGGAGCATGCCACTCATTTGAGGATCGTGCTACAAACTCTCAAGGATCGCCACCTGTTTACTAAATTCAGCAAGTGTGAGTTTTAGGTAGACTTAATAGCATTTTTGCGTCATGTGGTGTAAATTGAGGGTGCAGGCGGACTCTCAAAAGATAGAGGCGGTGAAGAATTGGCCTAGACCAGTTAGTCCTTCGGATATCAAGGGTTTCTTGGGTTAAGTTGGCTACTACAGAAGGTTTATTGAAGGATTTTCATCCATTGTAGCATCATTGACTAAATTGATCCAGAAGAAGGTCAAATTTCAGTGGTTGGATTCCTGTGAGAAAAGTTTTCAAGAGCCAAAAACTCGACTCACTTCAACCCCAGTATTGACCCTACCCTAGCGCATGGATGGATTCATTGTGTATTGTGATGCCTCTAGGTTTGGTGTTGATTGTGTGTTGATGCAGCATGGTAAGGTCATTACGTATGCATCTAGACAGAAAAAGACTCACGAGAAGAATTACCCGACGCATGACCTAGAGTTGGCAGCAGTGGTGTTTGCATTGAATATTCGTAGACACTACTTGTATGGGGTGCATGTGGATGTGTTCACAGATCATAAGATCCTTCAGTATGTGTTCACTCAAAAAGACCTGAACTTGCGTAAAAGGAGATGGCTACAGCTTCTCAAGGACTATGACATGAGTGTCATTTATCATCAGAGCAAGGCCAATGTAGTGGCAGATGTACTTAGTAGGGTGTGCATGGAGAGTGTGTATCACATTGAGGAGGGAAGGAAGGAGTTGGTGAAGGATGTGCATCGGCTTTCTCGTTTAGGGGTTCTCCTTGTGGACTCAACCGATGGTGGTGTCATTGTTCAGAATGGTTCAAAATCTTCATTGGTGACCGAGGTCAAGGCTAGGCAAAATGAGGATCCTATCTTAGTGAAGCTGAAGGAAAAGGTTCAAAATCACAAGATGGAGGCTTTCTCCCAAGGGGTAGATGGTGTACTTCATTATTAGGGTCATTTATATGTTCCGGGTGTTGATTACTTGAAAGAGAGGATGTTAGGTGAGGCTCCTGGATCTCGGTATTCCATCCACCCAAGTGCCACCAAGATGTACCGAGTCCTACGAGGAGTTTATTGGAAGAATGGCATGAAGAAGGACATAGCAGAGTTTGTGGCTAAGTGTCCAAACTATCAACAAGTGAAAATTGAGCATCAGAAACCTGGAGGTATGCTATAATACATTAGTATCCCTACTTGGAAGTGGGAGAAAATCAATATGGACTTCATCACAGGGTATCCTCGTACACATCAATAGTATGACTTTATTTGGGTGGTTATAGATAGATTGACCAAGGCAGTACATTTTCTACCAATCAAAACTACCAATTCGACTCAGGACTATGCTAGATTATACCTTCAAGAGTTGTTTCTGTTGCACGGAATTCCTTTGTCCATTATTTTAGATAGAGGTACTCAGTTTACCTCGCAGTTTTGGAGAAAATTTCATAAGGGACTTGGTACTCAGGTGAAGCTTAGCACAACTTTTCACCCACAAAGAGACGGTCAGGCTGAGCGGACCATTCAGGCTCTCAAAGATATGTTGAGAGCATGTGTTATTGACTTCAAGGGTAGTCAAGATGATCATTTACCTCTTATCGAGTTTACTTACAACAACAGTTACCACTCCAGCATTTAGACGGCTCCATTTGAGGCTCTCTATCGGCGGAGGTGTAGATCGCATATTGGTTGGTTCGAAGTTGGTAAGGATATGTTGATAGGGACATGATGCCATGGAGAAAGTTCGGATATGTTGATAGGGACATGATGCCATGGAGAAAGTTCAACTTATTAGAGGAAGGCTGAAAACAGCCCAGAGTCATCAAAATCTTATACGGATGTTAGATGGAGAGAGCTTGAGTTCGATGTTGATGATTGGTATTCTTGAAAGTGTCTCCCATGAAGGGAATGATGAGGTTCGAAAAGAAAGGTAAGCTTAGTCCCTGATATGCTGGTCCTTACAAGATTGTGAGATGTGTTGGCAAGGTGGCCTATGAGTTAGAATTTCTAGCGGAGTTAGCTTCGGTGCATCCAGTTTTCCATGTATCGTTGTTGAAGAAGTGCATTGATGACCCGGCCTTGGTTGTTTCGGTAGAGTGCATTGGTGTGAAAGATAGACTTAGCTATGAGGAGGTTCTAGTTGAGATCCTTGATCATCAGGTTCATAAGTTAAGGAACAAATATGTAGCTTCAGTGAAAGTCTTGTGGAGGAATCAGCTTGTTGAGGGAGCTATGTAGGAAGCCGGAGAATATATGATGGCTAGATACCCGCATCTTTTCCCTACCAGCTCAGTTCCAGCATGAGGTATCAGTTTTATCCTTATTACTTTATTCAAATTCATGTCATGTTCATGTTCTCAATTCCTTTCATGTTTAGCATGTATACATGAATCACAAATTCAGTTCAGTCATGTATCTCAGTTCGGAGTCAATCACTCTGTAAGTTTTAAGCTTCAGATAATCAGTATTTGAAATTTTAGTTCTTTCACTAGCATTTCAGTATGTTTAACCCACATTCTAGAACAAATGTTCTCAAGGGAGAGATATTGTAATACCCCGAAGGTCCCCAAGACTAGACTCAGGATTTGTATTATGATAAGCAAAAAAAGCTTGAAAAGTACCTCAGAACAACTCGTTATATGAGTCATGGGAAGAAGTAATGGATCATGGGTTCCAATCATGGTGAAATTTTTGGTCAACAGGTCCAGGACCAACGAGCCATGGAATGACTCGTGGGTCCCTGTAACGAGTCATTGGTTGGAGTCGTCGTTTGGTTCTATATTGAGAGGGTGGATGGTACAAATCATGGTACGACTCATAGTAAGGAACAATAAGTTGTGATTATTACTCAGGGGAAGGCATAGTGAAAGTTATTGTTGTGACAACAGATGGTCTAACAACCCATTTCCACATGGTACGACCTGTTGCTAGTGCCCGTAGTGGAAATTCCAGAAGCTATACTTGTGGAGTTAGTGGTGACGATGAGAAGACACAAAGGGGTTTTGTGTTGAGTAGCGACCCATCATGACGAGTCGTCATTCGAAGGCATGAGAACTGAGAAACTTTGGAAGGAAGTAACGAGCGATGTAACAAGTCGTTGGATCGAGAGACGACTCGTTGGTTGAGTCATGGCATCTGGTAGTGTGATTTTTTCTGCGAATTCAGTAAGGATATTTTCATAACTTCTAAGCTCCTAAGCCCTAAAAATGTCATTTTAAGATCTGAAAGAAGTGTGTTAAGGGAGTTTAACCTATTCTAATTCATTCAACTCTCATTCATGCAAGTTTAGAGGTTCCCCTTTTTGAAGATCAAGCTTGAAATTCCTTAATTCTTTCCCTAATCTCTTGGGCTTTCAAAATATACTTTAGATTCAGCTTACCCAGGTATGTAAGGCTATGAATGAGAGTTTTCTTTCACTCTCATGCCCAAATTTCTCCTCAAGTTCATGAATTCAAGTCTTAATTGAAGTTTGTTATCCTATTGGGTTTAGCGGGTTTAGCCCAATTTCATAAAATTCTCTATGATTTATTTATGAGTTAATTTCCTTTATGTTTCAAAGTATGTTTTAACATTCATAGGCAGGTTTTATACTTATTTTGATTATAAATTCATGATTTTAAGTTTTTAAAAATTATGCCCAATTATACAAGTTTCATGAAAAGTCAAGTTTATGATTCATGACTTTAAGTATGATGAGAGATCTAACATGAATGAATGTTTACAAATTACCCATATATGAATTTATGATTTTGTCTTATGAAGTCTATTTCAAGTATGCATGATTTTAAGATTTTGGGCAAGCCCACACAAGTTAAGTATATTTTCATGATTTAGCCAAGGCTAATAAGATCATCTTTTCAGATGTTTTGGAGTCAAGACTCCCCATGTTCAGAGTTCAGACTATACATGTGATTATAATTTCAGCTTTGTTGAAAAATGATAGGAGCATTATGCATGTTTTCGGGAGTAGTATCTAGCACCAAGTAGGCTTGGGGTTCCAAGGTTCCCCAGTCTCAGAACTATGAGCCAACGTAGCTATACTTATATTTGGGACCTCTCAAGAGAGTTTTTCCCGCCCACTAGAGGGCCTTCAACTTGACATCAATATCATGGTAGTGTCCTTAGCCCTGGCAAGGTTTTGGACGGCTCTTTCCACTTGAGTGTGATAGTTGGGGCATCACGTAAGCTCTACTGTGATGGTGTCGGCTAGGATGAGTATCACATTGTTTCTCATGATTTCAGTTATGCATATTTATGATTTATGATATAATGTTTTACAGCGGGTTTGACCCAATGATCAGTTTATAAGCTTTTACTTATGATTTCAGTTATGGAAAGTCATATGATTTCTATTTTAGCTTTGGGTCATTCTATTCAGATATGATATTCAGCTTATGACCATACATGTTTTCAAATATTAGCATGCAGTCCTTATTCTCATGATTTTATGATTTATGTTTATATGCATGATTTCAGTTTATACTTATTCCACATGTTTTACTTACCTTGCATATGAAGTATATTCCAAGTACTGACTGCATACTCTATGTTGTATCATTTAATGATACGGGTTCAGGCGATTAGACTCAGTTCCGCCGTTAGCCCAGTTCTCCCCCAGCTTTGTCTATTTCAGCTTATGCTGTGGTGAGTCCTCATCCTTCAAGGACCTTCAGTTTGTTGCTGAGTTATGTTATTTCAGTTTTCAAACTTAGTAAGCTAGTTGGGTATGTTGTCCCATCAGCTCTTCAGACATGTTAGAGGCTTATCAGATAATTTATAGAATTTCAGCTTTATTAGTGTTGACTCTATTTATGATTGATATGTAATCAAACTTCCACTTATTCATGATTAGTTTATCAGTTTTCGCTCAATATATAATCTTTAGCCGCTATGTTCATCTCATGGGTCTACTAGAGTCATTCGTGATTTTAGGTCCCGTATCTCGGTTTGGAGTCTCAACTTGAGTCATGACACTAGGAGAATCTACAGAGATTGTACAGTTTTAGTCCATCATAAAGACACCACAACTAACCTAGTAGAGTTAGATATGGTGGATTTTGATGTCATTCTAGGCATGGAATTGTTGTATTCCTATTATGCCACAATTAACTGTAAGACCCGAGTAGTAGAGTTATAGTTCCCAAATGAGCCTGTCTTAGTTTGGGAAGGTAGTCCCATTAGGCCTAAGGGTCGTTTCATTTCATACCTTAAGTCTAGAGAGTTAATCTCTAAGGGTGTTTCTATAATTTAGTAACAGTGAGAGACTCAAATACTGAGAGACTATCCCTTAAGTCAGTTCTAGTTATAAGTGAGTTTCTAGAGGTCTTTCTAGACAATCTTCCCAGAGTTCCTCCAGATAGGGGAATAGATTTCGGAATAGATGTTCTTCCTAACACCCAGTCTATCTCTATTCCTCCATATAGGATTTCTCTAGTTGAGTTAAAAGAGTTAAAAGATCTTTTAGATAAGGGTTTCATTTGCCATATTATTTCACCTTGGGGTGCTCCAATTCTCTTCGTGCGAAACAAAGATGGTACTCTTAGGATGTGTATTGATTACTGTCAGTTGAACAAAGTCACTATCAATAATAAGCATCCCCTTTCTAGAATTGATGACTTGTTCGACCAACTACAGGGTGCCACTTGTTTCTCAAAGACAGACCGTAAATTGGGGTATCATCAGTTAAAGGTTACAGAGTGTGATATTTCCAAGAGAGCTTTCAGGAGCCGCTATGGTCATTTTGAGTTTGTTATTTTGTCCGTTGGTTTGACTAACACTCCTGCAACATTCATGGGCCTCTTGAATAGAGTGTTTAAGTCATATATTGACATGTTCATTATTGTATTCATTGNCCAAAAGCTGTGGATGGAGAATAGAACTGCTGTGATCACTTGCATTGATCACATCTTTGTTTACTCCAAGAGTGAGGAGGAGCATGTTAGTCAACTTAGAATTGTCTTGCAAACACTTAAGGATCGGGAGTTGTTTGCCAAGTTTTCAAAGTGTGAATTTTGACTGAAATCAGTGGCTTTCCTAGGCCATACATTCTCCAGCAAATGTATTCAAATTGACTCTCAGAAGATTGAGGTTGTAAAAAGTTGGCTCGGACCCACAACCCCAATTGACATCAGGAGTTTCTTGGGGCTAACTGGTTGCTACCAAAGTTTTTAGAGGGATTTTCAACTATAGCTACTCTATTAACTAAGTTGACTTAGAAGGTCAAATTTCAATCGTCCAAAACTTGTGAGAAAAGCTTTCAGGAATTGAAGACTTGTTTGACTACTGCTCCAGTGTTGACCATAGTAGAGAGTACAAATGGTTTGTTGTGTATTATGATGCATCTAAAGTAGGCATTGGTTTTTTATTGATGCAAAATGGTAAGGTCATAGCTTATGCCTCCAAACAGCTTAAATTCCACGAGAAGAATTATTCGACTCATGACCTCGACTTGGCAGCAGTAGTGTTCACATTAAAGATTTGGTACCATTATCTCTATGGTGCACATGTTGATGTGTTCATAGACCATAAGAACCTACAATATGTGTTCAACAAGAAGGAGTTGAATCTCAAACAGAGGAGCTGGCTTGAGTTGCTCAAAGATTATGACATGAGTATTCACTACCACCCAGGTAAGGCGAATGTGGTTGTTGATGCTCCTAGTAGGCTATTTATGGAATGTACAACTCATGTGAAAGAATAGAAAAGAGAGTTATCTAAGGATGTGCATAGACTCTCACGCTGGGAGTCCGTTTGCTAGACTCCGAAGAAAGTAGTATGCTTGTTCAAAATGGGGTTGAATCATCTGTAGTGGCGGAAGTTAATGAAAAGCAGGACAGAGATCCCCTTTTTCTTTAGTTAAAGAAACATTTCCTTAAGCAGAAGGTGTTGGTTTTCACACATGGTGGAGATGATGTTTTAAGGTATCAAGGAAGTTTATGTATCAAAATGTACATGGTCTCAAAGATAGGATCATGGAAGAAACACACAACTCTAGGTATTCCATTCATCTAGGTTACACTAAAATGTACCATGACTTGAGGGAAGTCTATTGGTGGAATATTATGAAGAGGGACATTCCAGAATTTGTGGCTAGATGCCTGAATTATCAATAGGTTAAGGTAGAGCACCAAAGGCCATGTGGTATGGCTCCGAATATAGCAATCCCGAAATGAAAGTGGGAGATGACCAATATGGACTTTATCACCGGTCTACCAAATTCACGTAGGCAACATGACTCTATTGGGTGATTGTAGATTGAATAATCAAGTCAGCTCATTTCTTACCGGTTAAGACTACGGATTCAGCCGAGGACTATGCTAGATTGTATATTCATGAGATAGTCATACTTAATGGAGTCCCGTGATCTATCATATTAGATAGGGGCACACAATTTACTGCTCAGTTTTCAAAGTCATTTCAAAGGGGTTTGGATTTGAAAGTGAACCTTAACCTAGCTTTTTATCCGCAAATAGATGGTCAAATAGAGTGGAATTTTCAGACACTGGAAGATATGTTAAAGTCATGTGTTATTGATTTCAAGAGAAATTGGGATGACCATTTTCCTCTCATAGAGTTTACATATAATGATAGTTATCACTCTAGTATTCAGATGGCTCCTTATAAGGCTCTTTATGGCAGAGGTGTAGATCTCCAATTGGTTGATTTGAAGTTGGTGGAGCGAAGTTGATAGGACTAGACTTAGTGAAACAAGCCATGGAAAAGGTTAAGATCATTCAAGAAAGGTTAAAAACTGCACAGAGTCACCAAAAGTCTTATATACATGTGAGGCATAGAGACTTGGAGTTCATGGTTGATGATTGGATTTACCTAAAGGTTTCACCCATGAAGGGTGTTATGAGATTTGAAAAGAAAGGGAAGATTAGTCCCCACTATATTCGTCTATATCGGATTCTGAAAAGAGTTGGCAAGGTAGCTCATAAGTTGGAGCTGTCATCCGAACTAGAATCAGTTCATCTAGTTTTCCACATCTTTATTCTTAAGAAGTGTGTGGGAGACCCCTCACTTATTATCCCTACGGAGAGTGTGGAAGTGAAGGACAACCTGTCATATGAGGAGGTACCAGTTGAGATTCTTGACCGATTGGTTCGTAAGTTGTGAAACAAAGAAGTCGCTTCAATGAAAGTGTTATGGAGGAATCAACTTGTTGGCAAAGCTAATTGGGAAGCTGAAGTAGATATGATGGCCAAGTACCCTCATCTATTCCCTCCTAGTCCAAAATCATCTTGAGGTAATAGTTTCCTCTCATAGTACTCTTATCAGTTCATGTCCCATAAGTTGTTGCTGGAATCCTTAGTATGGTTGCATATTCTAAGAGTTTAGTTAAGTTCAGTTAGTCATTCTCAGTCCGCATGTCTACCAATCTAGTTCAATATTCATTTGAAGACGAATGATCCTAAAGGGGAGATAATGTAATGAACCCCAAAAGCCTCTAATATTAGATCTTAGACATGAATTAGAAAACAAGTAGGAAGTGGACCTGCCCCTCAAAACAGACCATACCACGAGCCGCGGTAAGAGACCACGACTCGTGACATGGCTCGTGGTGAGCAACCAGTTGTCCCATGATTTTTAGATACCATGGATTATAAGACAAATCGCGGTAGGATGGTACGACTCGATTCGTGGAGTAAGGATCAGAGAATATGCAAATAATCCCAGTGATCACGAGCAGTGACCATGAGTTATGCTCTGATGGTACGATTCATGTTCTCTGGTCATGAGAAGAGAATCATAGAGTGTTCAACTTGACTCCAGTGACCAAGAGGGGTCACCATGAGTAGTGGTCAGTCATCACGAGTTGTGGTATGACCCTTTGTCACTGGACGACCAATTTTCCAAATGAGATCTCAGGGTTATTTTAGTAATTTCTCATATTTTTATCACCTAAACCATAAATTTTTGGAATTCCTAAGGGGGGGTATTTAAGGGTTTTATTAGCGTAAACTCTCATTCCCTCTCCTATCAACATAAAATCAAAAATCATTAAGCTCTCAAGCTCTTAAGGAAGTTAGGAACTCTCAATATTCAACCTAGGGCTATTTAAGCTTGAGTCAAAGGTTCTCCATTCCATGTATGTAAGGCTAACCTAAGTGAGAAATCTTATTCTTCCTCATGCCTGATATCTAGTAAAGAGTTCATAGAAGTAAAACTAGGATTTTTGGCCCAATTTCTTGATTTGGTATTTTTACCTATTATTGAATTGTTCATTGTTAAATTTCTTTATCCTTTTATGATATATCTATTGTATCTCTTGATTATTTATCACAATTCTACTCTCTTGATTATTGATGATATTTCCTAATTCTTTATTGATTGATGATGCTTCATGTCTCTTATCCCATGGACCCAATTGCATGAAAATTATTATTTTTGAAAGCATTATAAATTTGAGATAAATGCATTATTTTCATAAAGTTGAGCAGATTTTAAGAGAGTTGTCATGAAAAGATTCTCTGACAGAAAGTACAGTTTATAGCATGATTTTCAAAAGTTAAAGTAAAGTATTGTTTTTGAAACTCAGAGATTTTAAGCATAGAAGCTCACTAGTTTTGATAGAGATTTTGAGTCAAGGCTCATCAATAAAGTACAAAGATTTTGAGTCAAGGCTCAACAGAGATTTTAAACATATGTTATATTTATAGCTAAAGTGCTTATATAAAAGATGGTTTCAGCTACCTCAGATAGAAATATTTATATGAGCATAATTTTGGGAGGATTATTTAGCACCGAAATAGGTGAATTGTTCATATAACCCATATACCCCTGAACTATGTAGCCAGCATAGGTTAGGATCGTGCCTGATTCGGGAGACTCCTCAAACAGCCCCTAATATGGGCTCAGTATGGATCCACAATTCAGTTCATCCTCTGTCCAAACAAAGCTTTGGATGTCTTTCCCAACTTGGGCAAGAAGTTGGATATCATGCGCTCATTAATGATGTATGTCGGTTATAAGAAACTCCCCACTAAAGTTACATGTACATCTATACATGTATTTTCAGAGATTGTTTTGATGCACATTTTTATTATGTAACTACTTTTACACATGTTTCATACTTGTGTTTTAATGCATTATTCAGGGTTTCAGCTTCAAATTCAGTTAGTTTGTTCCTTTCAATTCAGATATTCTTGCTTAATTGTTGTTTCATTCAGCCATTTTGAATACCGTACATTCAAATATATTGACGTCACTTGGCGCTGCATCTCATTGTGATGCAGACTCAAGTAGACAGGACCAGCAGTTGATGCTTCGTTAGGATGTTCACTTCATCCAGTTTTTTACGTGGCCTCCTACTTTTGGAGAGTCCCAATCATCCTTCAGTTTTGGATTTACTATTAGTAAAGCTTAAGGTAGCTATAGGATCTTTGTCTCAGCACCTATCTTCAGTTATTAGAGGTTTTATAGATTAGTTAGAGTTGAGTCATAAATGTTACTTCCTAACATTGATTTTAGTTACAGTTAATAAATCTTATTATATTAAATTAAGCTCATAATTATAGTTATTGCTTTTGTTATACTTTATTGTATTCTTAGTTAGTAGTAAGTCAAACCAAGGGTTCTCTTTGATCACTAGGTGGTTTGAGTGTCAGCCACGTCTAGGGTGTAGTCTCGAGGCGTGACTTTTATCCCTAATTTCTTATACCAAACAAGTCCTAAGGGTCCGTTTGGTAGCTAATTTGAAAGTGAGTTATGTCGGTATTAAATTCTACATAAGTAATACCATATTTGGTAGCTATGTAGAAGGTAAGTGATTCATGTATAAAATTAATATAGTGCTTGAATTGTAATTTAGAAATCTACAAAATTAATACATGTATAAGTTATGAGAGAATCTATGTATTATCTTATGTAGGATACAAGGTGGAATAAGTTATACATGAATAACTGCACCTTGCATAACTAATTCCTGCATAAAATAATGCATAGATTCCCTCATAATTCATATATTAGTAATACCCCCATAACTCAAACTAGTTACCGAACGACCCTTAAGTGTATAATTCATCACCTATCATACCCATATCTATATTACTAGCTTATGCATACGCGCCTCGCGTGTGTTTCTCATATTAATAAAAATAAATTTATAAAATAAGATAAATAATGTTTAAAAGATGTGTTTGTGTAACAATATAAGAATTTAGAAAGAAAATTGTCAATTTCAAATTGATAAATGATTATGTTTAAGAGTTTGATCCAATCTAGTAGTTAGTTCTTCAATTTGTTCTAATACTTGTTTCAATGAGCAAACACGTCATAGAAATAGCGTTTGATTGAAAGGTAAAAAAATTATTCATTTTTATATGAGTATTTAAATGCATGCATCATATGTATATATAAATATTAATATTTTTCATATATTTCAAATAAGGAAGTATGTTATACATAAAATTTAGCTAATTTTAAAATCCTAAATATTAGAAAAATAATTAAATAACTATTTTTTCAAGTGTGAACTCTATTTTTTAAAAGGGTAAAAAGGTAAATAATATTCTTCTACGAGACTTCATACTTTAAATATATAGTAATAACTTAATTTTAAACTTTCTTCTCAATTTTGTTTCTATTTCTCCTAATTTATGTGTTTAATCAAACACTTCACATAAATTGAAATGAAAAAAAGTGTAGATTTAACTAAAAAGAGTGAATAACAAGGGTAGTTGATCAATTGAAATAACTTACAGTATGTTCTGTTTCTATATATTTTTGCCGATTATACTTTTTTTTTTAAAGAAGAAGAAGAAGAAGGAATTCACGTATTAATACATAATAAAATTACAGTCTTTAACTTCTTCTTTTTTAATTGAAATATTATGATGGATAATTAGTTAGTTTAATAAATAATGGATTGACAAATAAGTTACCAAAATTGTAATTGATTTAAAGTATTAAATGTTAGGACTTTTAATATAGTTCAAATAAGGAAAGATTTAAGAAGCAAAATTTTGTTCAATTTTAAAATATCAAATATTGAGAGTTTCTTTTTACATATTAGTAAAGATGTATAATAATTAAATAACAACTAACTAAGAAAAATAGAAAATGATAATTTTATTTATTATAGAATCTTTTAATGAAGGGCAAGAAGTTCAATCAATATTTCTAAGCATCTTCGTGCTTATATCTACAAAGAATATTTTTTTATGTAAATAGGAGTAAAATATTACACATATATTGAATTTTAGATTAGTTGATGAATCCTAAAAAATTACCAAAGGTTGTTCATTCGGAAGATTGTATTGCATGTTCAAACGAAATAAAATATTGTTTGAAAAAGTAAGATTGGAAAAGTGACTGTTGCATTCCTGAAGTATAGTGTTATCATTAAATTTAACCTCAATCTTCTTGTTTACTGATAAAAAATTAAGATTAACATTATTGCGTCCCTTTATGTAAGGGATCTTTGTCTTATTATAAATATTTTTCTCACTTTTAATAT
>JACEIK010002424.1:18663-39200 GCA_018107945.1 Datura stramonium
ATAGTTAATAATTTAAAACACTTCTAAAAAAAGTGACATAAAAGAACATTTTTATCTCCTCAAATAGTAAGGCTAATATGAACGCAGAGAGTAGTAAATTACACGATTTCTTAAGATCAACTTAAGCGGAGGAATAACAATGTCGAGCAGGGGTGGATTTACATTGAGCGGAAGTTTTCAATTTTTTTTTTTACATATAAATTATATTTGAACTCCTGTGTCTTTCTAAACTTCTAATTTTATATTTTAATATATGAATTTATATATCCAAACTTTTGCATCTTTCTAGACTTCTGGTTTTGCGCATTTTAGCGTATGAGTTTTATAAAACATATGACAAATTAATAAATTTGAATCCTAATTTAGAAAACTCTGCACTGCTTTGAAAGATAAAGCTCTTTTATTTTTTTCTATTCACATTACTTTTTATTAATATGATTTTTGCGACAATAATTTACTTATTATTTATTTTTTTAATATTGATATCATTTACGAAATATCCACCGCTGCAGGTAGAGATAGTAATAGGGGTGAGTGCAGGACGGGGCGGGACAGGTTCTATCTCAATCCACAACATTTTCACCCACATTTACTCGCCCCCGATCTACACCTACATTATCCACCACCAACCAACCAACCAAACCCCCCTCCTCCCGCGTAGGTTATTCATTCTTTTTTTTTCATTTTGTTACGTATAATCAGTAGTTAATGGATTTGTAATCACAAGTTGCATATTATAATATTTTTTTATCGTATCTCAATATAAATAATCTTTTAAAGCTAATTTGATAAATTTATTTTAGTGATACAGTCTGTTATTAATTTTATAGTTTTTCATCGAAAACAAAAAAAGAAAGATTTATAAGTTGATCTATTTAAATATAAAAAATCTAAACAAAAATTATGAAAAAAAATTGATTCAACAACTAGTCATGACCAAATAATTTTAAGTTCCAATCTTACTATTAAAAGCCTGTTTGGATGAGCTTATGATAAGTGTTAAGTTAAAATTTCTAACTTATGATTATTTTTTTTGCATATTTTTATTGTTTAGACTTAAAATTAAATATTTGAAAACACTTTTTTTAAAACACTACAAAAATATTTAAAAATTATTTTAACTTAAAAACATTTAAAATAAGTCAACTTAGACAAATTTTATAAGTTACTTTTGTTCCAATACTACTATGGTAATTGTTTCCCCTTTTAATAAAAATACCCTATTTGGCAAGAAAGAAAATTTAAAAATCTTATACTCATTTGTGAAAACTGAAAAGTTTTAGTCCTCTATTTTATGTTTGAAGATTAATTCTATGTAAATTAATCAAGCAACTACTAAACCTGAGTCAAAAATTTAATAGTTATTAAAATTATTTGGTCATGACTAGTTGCTGGATGAGGTTTTTTTTTTTTTTAAATGTAAAAATATGATGTCCCGCACCTCTATTTGTGGTGTGCTTGATGTTGCGAATATATTGAAGCTGACATTTGGACTTTGATTTTTCAAAAGTTAAAATAATGAATTTAGCTAAAAGCTGACATATAAATAGGTAAGGCCATTTGAATCCCTTATAGATTTGCTCTCTTCTCTTCCCCATTCATCATGATGGATTTTTTTCCATTCCATTTCAAGCCCAGGTCAGGTCTTTCTATAATCCTCAACACCTCTTTCATCTTTCTGCTCTTTCTTTACACTCTCACTTCCAACGGACGTTTTAGCCAATCCCAAAGATACTTATCAAAGACTAATAACAATGACTGCTCCGACTTGCATAAACTTAGTGATTCACAATCTAAATGTGCCTACATAAAACAAAACAGTTCTTGTTCAGGAAAGGGGTATTTGAATTATCTTGAGTTCTTTTACTGCACCTTGGGTTGGTTACCACAATTGGGGTACATTCTCCTACTTGTGTGGCTTGTTTTGTTGTTTTATATGTTGGGAAATACAGCAGCCGAGTACTTCTGCCCTTGTGCAGAAGGCTTATCAAAAGTCATGAATCTTTCCCCTGCCATAGCTGGAACCACTCTCCTCCCTCTAGGAAATGGGGCTAATGATGTCTTCTCTAGTATCATCTCATTCACTCGATCCAGCAGTAGTGGCACCGTTGGGCTTAACAGTGTTTTAGGTGGTGCATTATTCATTTCTTGTTTCGTAGTGGGAGTCATAAGTATACTCGTGTCGTCGACAACCCAAAGACTAACCATTGATGAGCCAAGTTTCATTAGAGATGTGTTATTCATCTTTTTCTCACTATCATGTCTTCTCGGGATCATTGTTTTCGGGAGGGTTAATTTGTGGATAGCAATCTGTTTCTCATGTATTTATGTCGCTTACATTTGCGTGGTCTGCACTATGCATTTTCTTAGTAACAATGAAACAGTTAAAAATGCAAATTCACCTGTTGGCAAAGAAGATGATATTGGGTTACCATTGTTAGGGTGTATTGATGAGGAAAAATGTTCTCCGTCATGTTCTAGTGAGAAGCAAATAGCACAAATAAGTTCCTCTACTTTAGATGCCTCATCCTCTTGCTGCAAATTCTTTAATCATTTTCTTGCTGCTTTGGAACTGCCCCTTTACTTGCCAAGAAGGCTGACCATCCCTGTTGTTAGAGAGGAAAGTTGGTCCAAGCCAATGGCTGTATGCTCAGTAACGTTGGCACCAATTCTGGCAGCAGCGGTTTTAAGCCCTCCAAGAGAAAGAATGGATTCCAAGGCGAACTTAGCCATTGGCATGACATCACTTTTTGTAGGACTTATTCTAGGGAATGTGGCATTTTTGTCTACTAAAAAATCTAGTCCTCCAAAGAAATGCTTGTTGATTTGGCTCCTTGGAGGGTTTCTTATGAGTACTACATGGACATATATTCTTGCCCAGGAATTGGTTTCTTTGCTAGTCTCATTTGGATATATTCTAGGGATAAACCCTTCAATTTTAGGACTCACCGTCCTAGCTTGGGGTAACTCAACTGGGGATCTGATATCCAATGTCACCATGGCATTGAATGGTGGAAAAGATGGGGTGCAAATGGCAATATCGGCTTGTTATGCCGGACCACTATTCAATACCTTGATTGGTTTAGGGGTTTCCATTGTGCTTGCCTCATGGTGGGAATATCCAACTTCTTATGTGCTTCCGAAAGATCCTTTTCTATGTGAAACTTTGGGATTTCTTATGGTAGGCTTACTTTGGGCTCTTGTCATTTTGCCTAAGAGAAATATGCAACCTGATCACTCTCTTGGTGTTGGACTTCTGGCCATTTACTTCTGCTTCTTGTTTCTACGGTTTGCAAAAGGTTTTTAATATGGAGTTTTTCCAAGGATATTTGTATGAAATACAGGTACGGCTTGTACAATAAATAAATATTTAATTGGTTGACACACGACGAACGAAACTGCTTCAAATTTCTTTTCAAATACTCTCATAATTATCACGCATTACATTCTATTTTTTCATGGTTTCCGTTACAACAAAACTTTGAAGACAATGTTGAACTTAACTGATAGGAAGTCGGGGATTTGGCTCCCCTCCTGTATATTTTCTGTCGAGTTTTTCCAATGCACTTCTAATCTGATGATACCTATTAACTTTTAAATATTAGGGTCAAAATTTGTTTAACTAACACATCTCCTAAACTACGGTTAAATTAGGAGTACAGTATCTTAATCCATACCAAAATGGCAAAATAGGAACACCAGAAAATATTATTGTGGATATCTCATTTCAGTTGGAATAATATTGGAAAATATTACCGATATTATGAAATAATAAAGAAAGAACAAGAATATTGTAAAAAAAAAGAGAAGTAGAAATTTTTTTATTTTTTTTATGGGATGAAATACAATGAAGGTGAATCCTCTATTTATTGGGATAATTCCTCCTAACTTTTCTCTAAAAGATAAACTTTCACTNCTCCTAACTTTTCTCTAAAAGATAAACTTTCACTATAATATAAACACACGAATCCACTACGATACAAATATCTGTATAGACATTCACTATAATATAAGTATATTTATAACACTCCCCGTTGAATGTCTATTTAATAGATAATGTGTCTCGTTAAAACATTACTAGAAAAAACCCTGTGAAAAAAAATCTAGTGAAGAAAAAAGAGTACACATATCTAATAATACGCATTTTGGCAGCCTCATTAAAAACCTTACAAGGATAACCCAGTGGGACAAAACATCATAAGAGAAAAAGAGTACAACGCGTATTAACTCCCTCTAATGAGAATATCCTTGAATCTTTCCATACCGATCTTGTGCACCATCTTCTTGAAAGTTGCAGTTGGTGGAGATTTGGTGAATAAATCAATCACATTTTCACTTGAACGAATCTGTTGCACGTTGATATCACCATTCTTTTGGAGCTCATGTGTGTATAAAAATTTTGGCGAGATGTGCTTTATTCTATATCCTTTTATGAATCCTCCCTTTAGTTGTATTATGCATACTGCATTATCTTCATATAAAATTGTGGGTACTTTGTCACATTTCAAAGCACATTTTTCTCTAATGAGACGTATCATGGACCTCAACTACACACATTCTCGGCTTACTTCATGAATAGCTATTATCTCAGCATGATTTGATGAAGTAGTCGCAATAGGCTGTTTTGTAGATCGCCAAGATATGACAGTACCCCCCACATATAGCTAGTTTGAGATCGAACTTTGTGTGGGTCAGATAAATATTTTGCATCGACGTAACCAACAAGATTGTCTTGCTAACGAATTAATCAAATGCCATGCCTTATAGTATTAGCAAGGTATATTAGTGCATCAATCACACTAAGATATGGTACTTCAGGATCAAGGATTTCCTCATTCTTTTCTTGAGGTTGAAACCAATCATTATTCACATCAAGTAATCGAACAACCATCGAAGTATTTAATGGATGTATTTCATCCATATAAAATCGTTTCGAAACCTTCTCAGTATATGTAGATTGATGTATAAAGATATTATCTGCTAAATGTTCAATTTATAGACTAAGACAAAATTGTCTTTCCCAGATCTTTCATCTCAAATTCTTTCTTTAGATAATTAATTATCTTTTGAAGCTCTGCTGGAGTTGCAATAAGGTTTATGTCATTAGCATAAGTAGAAAGTACAACAAACTCCAATGTTGTTTTCTTATTTGATTTTCCTCATATAAGAATTATGAACAAGTTTAAAGAAACTTGTAAATGCTTCATACATTTTGAATCCTTCATGATTTTCATACAAATTTTATCAAGTGATAACATTCATTAGTATTTAAATGCGTGACATCTTGTGGTGTCTGGACTACAGGTCCAATAAGTTTTACGCTTATCAATACGAATCATTTCACTTGATAATTATTTATACATCAACATGCTTTAATAGACGTTGAATTCAGATCCTCACAATCTTTTACAATATTGTGCGCTATATTGTATCAAAGATATCGTCGACGGTATATCATTTATATCGGTTTGCAATTGGACATAACCCATTGAGATCTCATCACCTTCAATGTATTTCTTAGATACATAAACCTCTCAAAAAATTTCATGAAGTGTTATGTCGTAAGCTCTTCAAGAGCATATTGCCTCCTTATTATGATTATTTGCTTCATTCTTTTTTCAAAGATTATTGCAAAAGAAACCAATTGATCTACAATGCTTCATGCATACTGTAGACTCTGTTCTTCAGGTACATAAATTTAATAGGAGCTTTTGCAGCTAAAATATAAAATTAATTTTAGGTCAGCAAATGCTTCGGGTATTAGACTTGAATTATTTTGAATGAGGATCACACTAATGATAATTCACAATATATTTCTTAGCTGCTTATTCTCTCCCCCTCATGTTAGTAAAACTAACATGCATCCCCGATCTTCTTTGGGGAATTCATCTATGTACATCATGATAGATTCATAATCATATATTATACATCAAAAGTTATTAGATGAAAATATTTGGTTCCTGACTTTAAACCAATTGAGTGGAGGAGGGGAACCTTGCTGGCTTGATGCATTCAAGTGTTGCTATATATTAAATAAGCATATCTCATATCAAATATTGTTTGGGAGTTTTGTTCTCATAACCAATAATTTAGCTATAATTGGAGGCATACAATTTTTGTTAAACCAACTTAGATATGAACCAGCATTATCAACATGATTTTATAATTTTTAATTTGTGCTCTTAATTTAACAATTTGAGCAAACAACCTTGCAAAAATCAATTGCAAGTTGATATCAGAGCACATGTGACCATACCATAGATGCATCTATTAAAATTATATAATAGCAAACGGTTCACATGGCAGGTGAACGGACCCATATTCACCTTTTTATAAGTTTCAAAATTTCAGGGAATATAATTCTAATCTTAACTTTTCAAAATCATTCTATCACGAGAACAAGAAACTGAATTCATGAAGAACTTTTTATTTCTTCAACATATAATCACGTGAATTCTCAATTATTTTTGCATCACAATTTGAATCGGGATAGCCAGCACAGTATACAATTTATTTTAGTAAACTGCTAGTTTACTTTAGATTGTATGTGATTTCATCATCATACCCATATTTATCTGCTACAAATAAAAAAATGGAGGGTAATCTTTTAGATAAATATTTTATAACCGCTTCAATTGTAGTAGTATGAAGATATTAGATCTTCCCATAATTTATCGTCTCAATCATTTTTCAATGTCTTTGAAACTTATAAGTTTCCTTTTGAGACTTACTAGTAACACATTAGCTCTTCTAGGGCTCTTAATTAATTTTGTATACTACCACATACTCATGAATAGACTTATAGTCTTGATGGATCCAATCATATCGTGTCTTTGGGTGGATGACCATCTTCAGGTGGTCATACCTTTCTTTCAGGCTATTCCACAAAACAAGTGGATCCTTAACCATGAGATATTCAATTTTAAAAATTTCGTCAAGATGATGGCGTAAGAATATCATAGTCTTAGCACGATCTTGGTTTGATGCTTTATTTTTACTTTTAATAGTGTCTCTAAGACCCATTACATCCATATAGTTCAGCATCAACACCCATGAAAGGTAGTTCTTTCCCGAACTTTGAAGGGCAATGAAATCAAGTTTAAGTAAGGTTAGCCATATTAAAAGAAAAGAAAGAAAAATAATACTTTGGCCTTCAAATTTTGAGGCAGTGAGTCGTACGAAATAATATCACAAAAATATCATTCTGTTGTTAAGTAATACATCTTTCGAAAAAGAAATTTTAATTATTCTTACCTCAAATCTTTTCAAAGTGAGTGCTCAGGGAGAGACTCGTGTTGTGCGTGTTGAAATAATAAAGGAAGAACAAAAATATTGTAGAGAAAGAGAAGAATGAAGTTCTTATTTCTTTTGATGGGATGAAATACAATGAAGGAGAACCTCTCTATTTAGCAAGGTAATTCCTCCTAACTTTTCTTTAAAATATAGACTTTCACTATAATATAAACACACGAATCCACTACGATACAAATACCTTTATAGACATTCACTATAATACAAATATATTTATAACAACTAGGTATTTTTTGATTTTTCTATTCTAAAAAGATAATTTCTTTCAAGAAAACAATGCGTGAATCAACAAAGAGGAAACATTAAGTCATTTACAAGGAACAACAACAGAAGATCACGAGGAAAGAGAAAATGAATTGACAAGCTATTTCTTTTTTTTCTCAAGAATAAACGACAGCATCAAAACAGGTTCTTTTTCATTTTTACATTGTTCTTGCAGTTGCAATTGCAATGTAAAAGATGTCTACAATATTTTTGATAAAATATCTCAACTAAACTGTTTGAGAATATTTATAGACCTGAATCAAGGATGTGAGATATTGTCATTCTTATAGCACATATTATAAATTGAATATAGCTCACAAGTTAAAAATTTCTCAGAAATTAAAGACTTATTTGTGCTAACCTAATAATTTTTATATATATTTTTATATGTTATTATATTGAAGAGCTATGAGTTAGGACGATAGGAGGCAATTTCAAAATATCACTCATTTATATTTAACCTATAAATGCTTCAAAAAAAAATTTTATATAAAAAAATTAAAAAAATTAAAAAAATTAAAAAAATTACAGAAGCACTAGAATGTTCCATTACTCTTATTTTTTTCTTCTCTTTCTCCATTAAATTTATTTATTGCTTCAATTATACTTTAACTTTGTTGTATTTATTCAATTCTCTATCCATCTTTCTTCCTCCATGAATAGTGTCTGGATATTTTTTTGATAATATCTCAAAAAATCATTCAATTTTGAAAATCTATATTGCAAAGTTATTAAACATTTTTTAGTATTAATAACATCACTCAACTTAGAGTATTTCTCTTACAAAATCACTCAACTAAATTTATCATTAAAAAATATTAACATGACAAAATATATTTTTATGTCCATGTAAACATGGGCTCCCACAAACTATAAATAAATTTTTATTTATTCAACTTTAAAAATTAGAAAAATAAATTATTATGTTATATATATTTTTTATTATATAAAAAGAGTGAAGAGGTAGGACGATCAAGGCAATTTGTTAATTAATAAAACATATAAAAAATATAAAAAAACTAAAAAAAATAAAAAAAATAAAAAAAATAAAAAAAATTTAATCAAGTTCTAAAAAGTTCTAATTTTAGTGTATTAAAAGAGTAAACGAATCATGTGTATATTTAAATGTGAGGTCTAATTATTATTTTCAAATTCTATGAAAAATTCTTTTAATTATTTTTAAAAAGTATCTAAACTTCGTCCTAAACAACCGAAATACAATTAAGAAATAAACTACGAAAATACAAAAAAAGAGGTGATGCTTTGTTACTATCTTTTATTGTGCGGGAATATAAATAGTCCATGATGGACTGGTAGTATGTATTTTCTTTTCTTTTCTTAAGTTAGTATAATATCTAATATATTTTCTCTATTTTGCTATTCTCTCACTTGAATAACATATTTTCTATCCATAATATTACTATAATATTTATGTATAATCTATTTTCTAAATTTAAAAATATAAGTATATATTTTTTATATATTGTTAAATAATATTAGATGTGAAATAAGTATATAATGAATCAAAATGTAAAATAGTTAATTCAAATCATTATTATTTTAAAATGTAAAAGTAATATAACAAAATAAACTGAATGAATACTTAAATTTAAAGTAAGTAGATGTGTTCTTTATGTTTTGAAATAACAGTTCTTTGTTTAAAAGGGTTCAAGTTTATATTTTGTTTCATTTAAATATTTGAAATAATTTAAGATTGATTTAATTTTATAGTTATAGAATCCATTTTTATAAAAGAATAAGTATTTAAAGTCCAATTTACATAAATTGATAATAGAATATCTTTGTCTTTTAAATTTATCAAATAAAATTTAATTAATTATAATAGCTTACTTCCTTTATTTTTAAGTTATCAATTAATGTTTAATATTGCTATTTTTTTTATTTTTTTTATTTTTTTTAGTTTTTTTATATTTTTTATCTCTTTTAAAAAATATTAATAAATCTCCTTAAATATTATATTTGAGAAATTTGAATTTTCCGGCCGTTATATTTTGTAGAAAAATTAATAAAATAATGTATTGAATACAGAATACGAAATATCACATTTATATATTTTCAACATATAATTTATTAGTATTAGAGAAGTAAATAAATTTTGATCTTCTTCACAAATACTTATTTTCTTGATAAAATAAAACTGTAATTACAAAAAAGAATCAATGGTTTACTATTCAAAAAAAAAAAAACATGAAACAAAATAACAAATTCATAATTATAATATGATACATAACTAAGTAGTGTTAGTAAAAAAAAATTTAAATAAAGACTCATCATTGTTATATAATTAATTAAATCTAACAAAAGAAATTATTTTTGAATTTTAATAAATGTTGACACTCAATTTTACAAATATCCATATTTTAAATTAATTATTCAAGCTTCTCAAATACAAGAGTGAAATACTCATTTCTCTTATAATAAAAAATATTTTGTTTAATATTTTTATGTTATTGCCAAGTGGCAAAATATCCTAACATATATAGTACATATTTTATGTAAATAATGTAGGTTAAATATGCTTTGATACGGCTATAGAAAATATTAGTATCATTATTGTTATCTTTATTATTAAATGTTATCTTTATCTTTACCCATTATTATTATCTTTATATATAATATAATAATTATTATTATTATTATCATAATTCGTGAAAGTCTAAAATTGTTGTGAGTTAAGTTTGACGATTAGTTCATTATTAAAGATAATTATTTTACTTTGTTAAGTTCAAGCAGTTAGTGAAATTTAGAAAGAAATAATTGGAAGTCTTGATTTTATTTCAAATTAATTATTTTAAAAATTACAATCATTTCAATTATTTCTCACGAAGAAAAGAAGATTGTTGAATTTGGTATTCAATTTCATAATAAGATAGGAGATTTGCTTCCCATTTAGAAATTGCACAAGACTATTTATCTCAAAAGGCTTTGAAGAAAATTTTGAAAAAATGTCAACGGCGCTAGCTTATTTGGCAAAAAAAAATAGAAGTATATTATAAAGATTAATTAATCGGTTGGACATTCGAGAGACAAAAACTCATTAATTTGAATAGTCAATTCATTTTCACTTATATGTTTCGATTAAATTTTGATAAACTTCTTTTCACTTTAGGTAATTCATGAAAGATTGAGTCATTAAAAAACCTGTTGCACCAGTGAAAAGACCTCATGATAGTCAATATCATTTACCTCGGCATCCATCAATGCACGGTGTTCTTTGACTCATTATTTAATTTTAGTCAATTGGTTATTCCATCTACTCACGAGAATTCTAAGAATTAGGACTAGAATTTTTACGGTTAGACAATTTCTCGAAGTTTCTAATCTAAATTTTATTTTTTGTTTTACGATTTCGGAGTTTTGGTCGGGAAAAAGAGCTGAGTGGATTGATATTATATTATTGTAGCCCATATAATTGTTGCCGAGTTGGGCCTTAGGGTTTTAGGTAGTCTTATGCTATATAGGCACCCCCTTCCCATTACGATCATTTGTAGATTCTCGGTTAGCCTTTGATTCTTTCTTTTCTTGTTCTTCAATAAAACCCTTTATTATGTTATATATCAACATGGTATGGGGCAAAAATAAATTGATCCTCCCCTATTTGTAAATAATCACCAATTTCAGTTGATGTTCTCTTTGTGTTTGATGCTTCCGCTAAATTCGTTTAGATCTATTGTTCTTTGCCGTTGTTGGTTTGGTTTGATTTTGGACGCCGTTGTTGGTTTGGTTTGTTTTGGGTGGCGTTGTTGGTTTGGTTTGATTTGGAAGGCGTTGTTGGTTTGGTTTGATTTTGATTAGGGTATTTTGTTCTTATCGTTGTTTTGGGGTTGCTTATCTTGTTGTATTCGCTTTGCTTTTGTCAATATGTTGGAAAGGATGAAGGATTCTCTCAATCCATTAACACTCAATTAGATGGCAAAAATTAAAAAAATCTAAAAAAATAAAAAAAAACACTATAAATTATCATTAAAAAAATATATAGAATATATTCTTGGGTTAAATTCAAACCTAAGGATGAGAAGGGTGAGGATTTTGTATTGGGTTGGTTGTAGAGGCTGCTAACTCCAAAGGTTATCACTTGGATTAACATTTCGGTAACTCAGAGTCAGGTGGTATGCAATTGTCTATAATATAATATGTTAAGAAATGCAGGATCACTTGGAGAGACTGTACACTCGGTCTAATTTCGCGGCTTGATGCCAATTAAATCGATATTCGTGCTCTTCCTTGTGAATGCTATGAGCATTCAAGATTTCTATCTTGCTATGTATGGGTTGTGGGATCAATTGGCCATACTTGAATTCACCAATTGAAAGGTTTTGCGCCATATATTGCTAGGAGGAAGAACAACGTTTGGTTCAATTTTTGATGGCATTACGTTCACGATTTTGAAGAATGCATGGAACAATCCTTCACCGATCTCCCCTCCCCACAGATGATTCGATTGTCCATGGGCGGTGCGAAGAGACTCGTATCAAGTCTGGGATTGGATAAAAGTCCAAAAACACCTACTCTGTTGTGTTTGTTGCTTCACCGGGATCGATCCGGACAGCGTTCTCGGCCTCGAGACTTCCAATCAATCGCGACCGATCTCTCCTAAAGTTGCGTTTGATGAGTGTGTGCATTTGCAGAAAAATCATTGGAAGCTCAGTGTAGTTGTTACTCAACAAGGCTAAGGATTTGATCAAACCTTGAAGAATGGACAACCACACTCCTTTGGTACTCCTCCACAGTTCATTAGCACAACATCAGTAGATCTTTGAGTCTAACTGAAATGCCTCCTTCGCATTGGATCATAGATTATTTGAAACGGTTCGGAGCAGTTTTGGCATCCGTCTCTTGCCATGTCGGCGTCCGGCTTAGAGCCCGGCTCCTCCGGTACATGGTATTCCCCCATCCTTGTGGATTACGGATTAAGTGGAAGCCATCATATGTCGTAATACATCATCTTTTGGTTCCTTGTCACCCATTTCACCACTCTACATTATGTATACCTTGATGCTACATCTATACTTGATCAGGTGTCGGTTACGGTACTACTTTCTCATTGTTACATCGGTATACATTATAATTTCTAAACTTGCTTTTAATCTTGCTTCGATTAAATTCGGTTTATTGGCCAAGGTGGTCATTGAATTGACTATTTTTAAGACTCTGTTTGTGTTGTACCAGGGACCAACACACTCGGAAGGTGATTGGGATTGACCGTAGGTTGGGGGAACTCTATGTCTGGAGAGTCTCGAGTCAATATATTTGTGCCTCCTCAGCCATTGATTTTGTCTTCTTTTCAGTTTGAGTCCATTGTCGTGTAGTTTTATCTTTGGCATTTCCCGCTTGGGATATGTAGTCGCGTTTACGTTTTAGCCTCTCTTGGTGCTTTGGTGTTCAGCACTTGATGAATTGTAGTGGTTGTAAGCGGCAAAATTTTACGCCGCCACGCGCATATAGCGTATATCTTCATTGGTTGCTCTTTGACATTATTCATTCGTGTATGGGGACCATCGCATTATCCACTAAAATTGGATTAGAACTATTATGTTTCGTTTATAGATGACTATCTTTTCGGTATCTTTGGGTTTATCTTATGAAGCCTTGGTCGACTGTGGCATTTACAACAATTTTAGAGCCCTTATTGTAGCATTAAATTTGTTGTGATAAGGCGGGTGGCTTAGGGGTGAATATGCACTCCAATGATTTCACTCATTCACCTCTGATGGTACCATACAGTCATCTTGTACGGAATGCTCTGAGCAAAACGGTGCCGAAAAATATAGTCATATTGTTGAGCAAACGCTCCTTACTATTATCGCGAAGTTCTAGTAATTTTGGGGGAAACAGTCCTAAGCTGCTTTGTATATGTGATCAATTGTATTCCCCTCTTGCATTGACGAGGATGTCTCAGTTTAGAGAAATTATATGGTCACATGCCCCGGATTACTGCAATTCTGATGCAGTGCGGGGGCGAATCCTCGCAATCGCCCATATGTAGATGATATGGTTATAACCTGGTGATGATCATGATGGTATTGAGTCATTGAAGCAGATTTGGCTCATCGGTTTGCCATGAAGGACTTGGGCACCTTTCGTTATTTTTTTTTTTTTTGTTTTTTGGGTGAGGTGGCTCGGTCTAAGAAAGGATATCTTCTCTCAGGACTAAGTATATGTCAGGCTTGTTTAAATGGGCGCCTTTAGAGCAACGAAGTTGTAGATACTCATGGAAACCAATGCAGTACTCTCCTAGTGATGGTGTTTTGTTAACGAATCCAGAGCTGCTGTCGGTTTGTTGGCAGAGTATGCTGGTGTATCTTACCGTTACTCGCCCGGATATAGCTCATACGGTTCACGTTGTTAGCCGGTTGTTACTGCTCTACTTCAGTTCAGCGTAGGTTGTACTTCGTATTTTTGGGGAATATCTTCGTGGCACCAGGTTTGGAACATCTTGTTTCCCTCGGCGTCATCTCTCGAGGTTGCGAGCCTATAGTGATCTTGACGGTGGGATGGCGATCGCAATGATCGCAAATCCACCACTGATTTTTGTGTGTTCCTTGGAGATTCTTTGATATCATGGAAGAGCAAGAAACAAGATGTTGTCTCTAGATCTTCCACGGTGATGTATCGTGCTATGGCGGTGACTACATGTGAGATTGTTTAGTTACGGCGGCTTCTTGCGGATATGGGGGAGTTCACATTTCTCGGCCTACTCCTCTACATTGTGATAACAAAAGGTGCGATGCAAATTGCAAAGAACTCTATTTTCCATGAAATGAGACGAAGCACATTGATTGATTGTCAACTTCCTCGTCATCATCTCGCGGCTCGGGACCATATCGCTTCCTTTTTATTTCCATCGGCCTTGCGGTTGTGCAGACCTTTCTGAAACTCGGAGTCGAGGCGTCTCGGTTACCGTTTCTTGTGTGACAAACTCTCAATGCTTATTACGTAACGTATGAGTTTGAGGGAATGTTATATATTATTGTTAGCCATATAATTGTTAGCGGTCGTTGCCAAGGTTTAAGGTAGTTTATGCCTATATATAGGCACCCTTCCCCATTCTACATCATTGTATTCGATTCTCGATTAGCCTTTTGATTCTTTCTTTTCTTGTTCTTCAATAAAACCCTTGTTATATTTATATATCAACATGGATAACTTCCTCAACT
The DNA here is from genome assembly GCA_018107945.1 of Datura stramonium. Taxonomy (NCBI): domain Eukaryota; kingdom Viridiplantae; phylum Streptophyta; class Magnoliopsida; order Solanales; family Solanaceae; genus Datura; species Datura stramonium. The sequence continues at coordinate 33,417 of JACEIK010002424.1, forward strand.
AGTCACTCCAGACTCGCTACTCTTCAAGAGGCAACATTTTCTTCTTTTAGTTTTTCGCATATGTACTTATTTGCTTTGTGTGGTAGTATATTCTTAGTCTAAATCTGTCATTTGATATAATGATATTTAGTTTAGATTTAGTACTAAGTTTCTTCATTAGTTCTTTATTGCTCCTGCTAAGTGGTATAACTTTAGTTTAGAGTTAATATTTAAATTAGTATTTTTGAGTAATTATTGTAGTAGTATAATTTTTGATAGTTTAGTTTTTTTTTTTCTCTATTTCTATCTCGACTTTTGGAGTATATTCATATATATTTTTAGTAAATAGAATTTTAATTTAGTTGGATAGTCAATTTCAACATCTTAGCAGTGTTATTCAGTAACCTTTTTCTTTGTTCAATTTGTCTTTATCTTCCTGATTTGTCCTTCTTGTTTCGATCATATTACTTATATATTTATCTTCTTGCTTTTACATATTTACTTATTTTTCTTCGGTGCTTAATTAGTATTTAGTTCCATTCCCTCTATATGTTTAATTATCTTGTTTTCCAGTAGCTAGCTTCGAATGTAGTAGGATAATATATATGAGGGCAATGGGTCTTGTTTAGTTGCAGTAGGTAATTTTAGATAACTCTTCTCCTTCCAACTTCTTTGACATTCATTTGATTATGTGGCATCCATTGAGCATGAATGTCTAATTACTATCTATTACGAAATACTATTGGAAATGTGATTTTTAGGTATATATAAGTTTCTGGTTCGAACATATGCTATCTTTGTTTGCCACTTCTTATTCTAATTATGGGTTGGTAATAGTAATACAATTTTACGTTTGTTTATGAGGTTTATTCAACGTGAGTGTATGAATGAGGAAAGAAACGATCCAAAATCGAATTGAGTTTAAGAAGAGATTTTAGTGAAAACTCGATATTTTAAGGTGCTCTTAAACCCCAGGGATCTTTGTCTCCTTTTAGGCTATACAATTCTTGAAAATAACTTGCATTTTCTGTGATTCATTCTCACTTTTGGTTCATGTAGCTGCTGCATTATTTTGTAAATATTTTATGTCTGCTTACAATGGATTTTTATATAATTGATTCAAGGCTTTGGCTTAAATACCCTTAAATTATTTGTTTAATGCTGTAGTAACCACCACAATATTGAGTTAACTCTTTACATGCCTGGAGGAACTCAATCCTATTCTAAGTTGTTTCATTTGGATAATCTAGTAATGTAAGTCATCATAGTCACTGACATGCTTCTCGTTTCATTATATTATTGATTTTTTTGGATGAGTTAAATGGTTCAACATTAGGAATTTTCTGTATGAACACGTGATTATCTAGATTAGCTGATATTGGATTTAGCTTAGTATATTTAGATTCGGGTTCCTAGTCTTTAAATATTTTCTGCTATTTTGTTAAATGTGCAAATAATTATTATTAGCTCTTCTAATCTTAAGAATTTAAATAATACTGAAATCTGCTTTACACAAGCCTCTTAGGTAATTTGCGGAAGATCACCAATTATTTTATTTACCTTTCGCTGTGATCAATGAGCCTAATTTCGCAGATTTAGCATTACTTGATTAAATGTGTGATTTATCTTCTGTTAAGGAATTAGTAATAAATTATTTAGTTCATAAGCATGTATATGAGTGTTATATACTGGTAATTTCATTTTATATACTTGTAGTCAAATTCAATTATGATTCTGGTTTGTAGTGTCTTTCGCTATATACCTCTTCATTAATTTCATTTTTTATATATACTTGTAATTAAAATTCAATTATGATTCTGGTTTACTTAGTGTCTTCCTTTATATACATATTGGTTCAATAATAGTTCTTCCTGCTCTTCAAATATTTTGTTTTATAATAAATCTGGCTAAAGAGTTAAATGTGAGTTATAACATCTCGTCATCTTTTCAGCCAAGCACTATGAATGATTCATTCTCATGTTTTATCAAACAAACATAAACATTACTGATCCTTTTTCTCATTGTTTTCTTTGCATGTGATACCCGTATGAGTCATTCAGACTTCCCATTCTTCTTTGCATCAGTCTGGGCTGAAGCCCCGGCAGATTACATTGTGAGGTCGACCTCATACAAAAACTGAAAGTTATTATAAAGGCAGAAATGGGCAACAGCCATTATAAGATAACAAGTAACCTAAGCAGTCATCATGCCACGTAGTTGACATTTGACATATATTTTTATTGTGGGCTTATCTCAAGCAAAATTTTACATTTGAGAGATATTCTAGAAAGCTATAAGAGATTTTCCATAGAGGCTTCAGGTCTTATAATTTCTTGAAAAATTCTGCAATATGTAGAAGTGCTGAAAATGAGCATTTGTCAAATAATAGCGAGGAACACTCTGATAATTATTATTTGCGTATTGGTCCTAAGTGAGTAGTATAAATAGGGCCATTTGTATCAAGTTCCTCGTACTAACTCTTTTAGCTAATTTCTCTTATCTTCCTTATCCAGCATTATCTGTGATCCACCAAAGAGTTGAAAGGGCTTATTTGATCTTGCAAGATGTTGAAAGATTCGTGACGAGTTGTCAAGTGTCTGACACTCTTACATTATTCTGATTTCGGCGGTACACAGATCATCCTGCTACTAAAATATTTATTCTGTGGGGGTTCAAAGAAATTGATTTGGGCTGAGAGTCCATATTTCTCTTTAGCATCACCTGTCTTTCTCATTTACTACTTTTGTTCATGAATGCTAATATTGCAAAAAAAAATAGATGAATCCCCAAAAAGAGAGGTTTTTTTAATGATTAGATTTATTTTGTCGCACTCTTTTGAACAAATCTTGTTTAAATCATCTTTAATATCACACAAGTTTAAGCTTAAGAATACCTTAGGAAATCTTTCATGACCCTTATAATTATTAAGTAGCTTAAAAAATTCTTTTGTTTAATGAGATTGTATTAATTATTTGGCTTAAAATACTTTTTATTGAAAAATGTTGAAAGTTGGAATATTTTATAATGGGAGTTAGTGATTATATATATATATATATATATATATATAAAAAAATTAAAAAAATTAAAAAAATTAAAAAAATTAAAAAAATTTTTTTAATCAATTTCTAATTGAGAATTAATTTTTCAAGAAGCAAAATCTTCCTTCAAATAAATCGATATGTTCAAGTGTTTTCTTTAGATATATATATATATTCTTTAAACCCTTTGAAATTTCTATAATTACTTACAAGTTATATCCTGTACGCCTTTAATTTTATTCTAAAAATTAGCATTAAACACTGTTGCGGATTTTTTGAAATACCTAATTCCTTCTTTGAGAAATCATTTGAACCTTTTACCTTTTCTATGGTTTTTCCTACAATGAGTTTCAAGTGCTTTTAAAACAGTTATTAATTTTAGTAATAATTTGATGGCTGACTCTATTTTTAAAATAAAGCTTGTCAAGTTGGCGGCGTTTTTATTTTGAAGTTTAAACGGATCCCAACAATAAATTATTCTATTGCGGTAGTAAAATACAAATTAAATATTTGATCCTAAATTGTTTACAATTTAAAAAATAAATATTTATAATTGATACCAACAGCTCTTTAAAATATTTTTGAATCAAAAAATTTTATTATAACATTTTATTTATGCTAAAATTTTTAATAATAAAAAATAAAATTGATCAAAATGTTATAGGATATTTTTATGAACAATCTTTCAGTTTTCAAAATAGTAAAAAAATTTTTATATAAATTAATGTAAAATTTATGCATTCAGTTATATTGGGTGTGTATACCGATCTTAATTTATCTAGTAAAATGGAATAAAAATTACTAATTCAGAAATTACCTGATATGTCTAATAAGGTAAAACGTATGAATTTTTTTATTTGCACTGGTAGGTCTAAGGTGTGAAAAATAGAATGATTTGTTGGAGGAGAATAGATGTTTCTTCTTGGTTTAGCCTCCAGCTTGTTTTCTATTTAATACTGGACTAATGGGACTTCCGCTACCAGCACAGACGTCAAAATTTTATCTAGTAAAATGAATAAAAATTACTAATTCGAAGTACCTGATATCTAATAAGGTAAAACATGTATAAATTTTTTTATTTGCACTGGTAGGTCTAAGGTGTGAAAAATAGAATGATTGTTGGAGAGAATAGATGTTTCTTCTTGGTTGCTTACTCCAATTTGTTTTCTATTTAATACTGGACTAATGGGACTTCCGCTACCAGCACAGACGTCAAAATGATAACATACTTTTCTTTTTTATTTGTCACTTGAAAATAAGGTAGACTCCACTGTGATCTCATCGGCATTAATCCTCCCATATATTTTACAATTCATTTCTTTAGAGTTGTTTTGTAATTAATTTTCTAAGATTACATTTTTTAACGCTAAGATTACAGATTGTTGCCTTATTTAAACTCTCTATATTTTAGATTTTTGGAGATTGCGTCTAGTGAGTCTTAAAGTGAATGTAACGTGCCCATAAAATTAGGGATGAAATTTGATTTAGATAAACATGCATATGAATATTACAAAAAATATGTTCCTGCAATTGGTTTTAGTGTTAGAAAAGAATATGCTAACAAAAACAAAGTCCGCAGTATATAACTTCAAGAAAATTTACATGGTATAAAGAAGCCTGTAAAGAAAAGACAATTGAGATCCAATAATTAGAAACATTGAAAGAAAATTAGGACGGGTTATTTAGCCTCATATTATCATTAGTCGTCCATCAACTGAATTTTCGCATCACTTTATAAACAAAACCATTCTTTGATCCTTCTTCTTTGGCTCATATTTTACCTTCACAAAGAAAGTTAAAAATTGCTCAAGCATATGAAATTGACTTATTAGATGATTCGGGAATTCATAGTAAAGTTTCCTTTGACTATGTTGCACGTCAAGTTGAAGGACAATCTTTTCTAGATTACACAAAAAGAAATCAACAAGAATTATCTTTGAGAAAAAGAAAAAAAAAATAGTTTGAAACAGGGATTGGCTCTTAGCTTGGTAGATTATTTTGAGAAAAGAATACTACATGATCTCTCTTTCGGTATTCTCATAATTGTTGTTAGAGGAGAAGCTCTCTTCTCCCTCTCTATTCTATTCCTCAACTTCAATTCTTTCTCCCCAGGACCTCTTATCCTTTTCTTCCTTGTATTCCTTCTCTTTACTGGTTGATTCATGTTCCTCCTTTTGTTCATCAGTAAATGTTTTACTCATCTTCTTTATCGTCAACCTATTGCCCTCTGTTTTGTTGCTCTTTTAACTTTTCTTCTCTTTACTCATTGTCCTTGCTCCCTTCATTTGTCTTCTCCTTTTGTTTGGGTGGATCTTTATTTCTTGTGTCCTTGTTGTTTTGTGTGTCCTCCTGCTCTAGCACATTAAACTTGTTTTATGTGCTTATTTCTTTGTTTCCTCTACTGTTGCTCTGTTCCTCCTCAATCTGTCCCCTTCCTTTCCTTCTACCGTAATGATTCTATTATCTTTGACTACATTCCATTGCCCTGGATCTTCAACCACTTTTCCGCTGGAGAGTTCTTGGTGGATATCTTTGTTGTGTGTGTTGTTGGTGCTCTATCTTCTGTTGGGACAGCGGAACAACAATAACAAACACACGCACAAATTAACTGCGAGAAAATAGAGAAAACGGAACACAAAGCGACACACAAGAATTTACGTGGTTCGTTCTCGCGACCTAGTCCACAGCTGCAACTGGGAGGAATTTTATTGCTCTCTCTTGTGGTGTTTAGATTACAAGTACAAGCTATCTATTTATAGAAATAGAT
>JACEIK010002424.1:70465-89052 GCA_018107945.1 Datura stramonium
ACGTCCATCAAAACTTCTGAAAACGCCACATATTGATAATTATCACTTAAAAACTGAAGTGGGGTCTTATATACTTGGGGCCTTTAAGTCGCATTTGTCGAATGCGATTTATAAGTCGCATTTGCTTTGCTACACTCCAACTTGGCACTTGTCCGGTCTCTCCCCGGGCCCTTTTTCTAGCACATATGACATTCTAAAACTCTTAACCAACATGCGAATAGACCATCGAAATGTCAAAAATTTATGGGGTGTAACATCTATCTGTCCAGATAGGGAAATGAGGGAAACAAAGCCCTGCCTACTCAACCAGCAGGCAGACCTACCCAAAGAGGCAGTGCTTCAGTGATAGGTGACAATCAAAACCATCTATGTGCTATGGCAAGCCGTCAGGATTTGGAGAACTCCCTAGACGTTGTTACTAGTATGTTAAAAGTCTTCTCAATTGATGTTTATGCCTTACATGATCAAGGTGCTACTCTATATTTTGTTACTCCTTACGTAGTAGTTAAGTTCAAAATATCCCCGGAACAATTCTTAGAGCCTTATAGTTTTTCTACTTCGGTCGGTGAGTCTATTCTAGCTAAGATAATATATAGAAATTATACAATTTTAGTCCATCATAGTGACACCACAACTGACTTGATTGAGCTAGATATGGTATACTTTGATGTTATTTTAGGCATGCATTGGTTATATTACTGTTATGCCACAGTTGATTATAGGACACAAGTAGTAGAGTTCCGATTTCTAGATGAGCCAGTTCTAGTTTGGAAGGATAGTCCCATTATGCCTAAGGGTCGTTTTATTTCATACCTTTAGACTAGAAATTTAATCTGTAAGGGCGCATCTTTCATCTAGCAAGAGTGAAAGATTCTGATGTTGAGACCCCATCCCTTCAGTTAGTTCCCATTGTTAATAAGTTTCCTAAGGTCTTCCTCGATGATCTTCTAAGTATCCTTCCAGATAGGGAAATAGATTTTGAAATCGATGTTATTCCTGATACTTAACCTATCACTATTTTTCCATATAGAATGGCTCTAGCCGAGTTAAAAGAGTTGAAAGAACAGTTAAAAGATTTCCTACATAAGGGATTCATTTCCCCCAATGTTTCACCTTGGGATGCTCTAGTTTACTTCATGCGTAAGAAAGATGGTACCCTTAGAATATGTATAGATTATAGACAGTTGAACAAGGTTAGCATAAAGAATAAGTATCCTCTTGCTAGGATCGATAACTTGTTCGACCAGCTTTAGGGCGCCAAGTGTTTCTCGAAGATAGACCTCAGATTGAGGTATCATCAGTTGAAGGTAATAGAATGTAATATCCCCAAGACAACCTTTAGAACCTAGTATGGTCATTTTGAGTTTGTTGTTATGTCCTTTGGCTTGACTAACGCTCCTGCAACATTTATGGATCTCAAGAACATAGTGTTTAATCCATATCTAGATATGGTTATTATTGTATTCATTGATGATATCTTGGTTTACTCCAAGAGTGAGGAGGAGCATTCTAACCATCTTAGAATAGTCCTTTAGACACTTAAGGATAAGGAGTTATTTTCCAAATTTTCCAAGTGTGAATTTTGGTTGAAGTTTGTGGCAGTCTTAGGCCACATTATCTCCAACAAAGGAATTAATATTGACTCTCAGAAGATTAAAACAGTTAAGAATTGTCCTAGACCCATAACCCCAATAGTATCAAGAGTTTCTTGGGTTTAGCAGATTATTACAAAAAGTTTGTAGAAGGGTTTTGAGAGATTGCTTCTTCGTTTACTAAGTTGACCCAGAAGAAGGACAAATTTCAATGGTTTGAAGCTTGTGAGAAAAATTTTTAGGAATTGAAGACCCATTTGACTGCTGCTCCTATATTGACCCTACCAGAGGGCACAAATGATTTTATGGTATACTATGATGCCTCTAGAGTTGGCATTGGATGTGTAAAGTTATAGCTTATGCTTCTAGATAGTTGAAAATCCATGAGAAGAACTATCCGACTTATGACTTAGAGTGGGAAGCGATTGTGTTCATATTGAAGATTTGGCGCCATTATCTCTATGTTGCTCATGTTTATGTGTTCATAGACCATAAGAGTTTACAATATGTGTTCCGCCAGAAGGAGTTGAATTTGAGATAGAGAAGATGGCTTGAGTTGCTCAAGAATTATGACATGAATATTCTCTATCATCCAGGTAAAGCTAATATGGTTGCTGATGCTTTTAGTAGGTTGTCTATGGGTAGCACAACCTATGTGGAAGAAGAGAAGAGGGAGTTAGCAAAGGATGTGCATAGACCCTCACGCCTTGGAGTTCAATTCTTAGACCCGAGGAAGGAAGTGTGCTCGTCCAGAATGGAGCAGAGTCCTCTTTGGTTGTGTAAATTAAGGAAAATCAGGACAAGGATCCTCTCTTGCTTCAATTAAATAAAGATGTCCAGAAGTAGAAGGTATTGGTTTTCGCGTAAGGGGGAGATAGTGTCATGAGGTACTAGGGTAGATTGTGTTTTCTAGATGTAGATGACCTCAGAGACAGAATTATGGCAGAGTGTTGAAGTTAGTGATAATCTATCATATAAGATAGTTCTGGTTGAGATTCGAAATCGTCAAGTTCGTAAGCTAAGGAACAAGGAAGTTTCTTCCGTGAAAGTGCTATGGAGGAATCAACATGTTAAGGGAGCTACTTGGGAAGCGAAAGCAGATATGATGGCCAAGTACCCCCATTTATGTCCTCCTAGTACATAGTCATCATGAGGTAATAGTTTCCTCTAGTAGCATTCTTATTGGTTTTATGTTTCGTCCAGTTGTCATTAAGTTCCTTAATATGCCTATGTGCTGCATGAGTTAAGTTGGAGTACGTTGTCAGTTGTTCAAGCCTAGTATTAGCCTTCATTCGAGGAAGAATGATCCCAAGGGAGAGCTAATGTAACAACCCTTGAAATACCCTAAGAATTTATCTTGGACTTAAAATTTGAAGCCATAAGGAAGCTGTCAAAACCCACAAAACGAACATAACGACTCATTGTGGGGACTAAAAGGTCGTTACATGACCTATGGGAGAGAACAAAAAAATTAGGGTAATGATCCTACGAGTCACATGACTACTCGTTCTATTATGAGACGAGTCGTTTTGAGGGTCATTATCATTAGTAGGAAAAGTTTCCTTACGTGGTTCTAGGGGTATTTTAGTAAATTCCTAAGATTTAATCATCTAAAATAGAATGTTTTGGGGATTCTAAAGGGATTATTTAAGGGTCTAATTAGTATAAACTCCTAATATTTCCATTAAAACGTAGAATTCAAGGATTTAAGCTCTTAAATTCTTCAAGAAGCTAGGAATTCATATTCTCCGAAATTAGGATTCTTTAAGCTTGAGTCTAAGACCTTAACTTCCAGGTATGTGATGTCGCCCAAGTGCACGTAAGCACAGGTGGGCGTCAAGTAATATAGGGTGGTGAAGTCCCGATTATCAATCCCTAAAGATTTTTCAGATTAATCGCTCAAGGTTAACTATTTATTTCGCTACTCTTACAAAAACAAATATAAATGGGGAATTGTTTGGAGAATTAAACTGCTAAACTTGAAATGAAAATGAACTAATAAACTAAAGTTGTTGCAAACTTGTTTGTACTTCAAATGATGATGAAAACCTAGGAAAATGGCACTTTCACTTCAGGTTGAGTTTTCAAGACTTGATTACGCTAGATTAATTCTTCCTAAGATTGCAAGTTGCAAGTCACTATCACATTTCTTGCCACTCTCCCGAGCATCCAAGAACTATCTCATGAACACTAATGCCTATATCCTTATGGTCTTAGGAGAAATATGAAACGACGGTTATGGCTACTTGTATATCAACTGAACAAGTAGTTGCTATGTGGTAGCATCAAGCAACTAAACTACTAAACAACTAAACATAAGCTATCTCATAATCTTGTTGTGCGGTAGCGTAAGATTTTGGACTCCAGTTTCAGCCCTTCTATAAAATTATGGCCGATAATCTCTTTCGGTGGTATGCGGTGCTGACATTCTCTCAAGTAGCCCTTGTATCATTCCCAAGCCTAAGCCAAGGTTTCATGATCTCTCTACAAGAAATCGGAGATCTTCCCTCTCAACTCTTTTGTCCTTCTTGAAGAGAAGAACCTGTTGATGAATTTGTTGGAAATAACCTCCCAAGTGGTGTTGGAACTTGCCGGCTTATTCTGAAGCCACTCCTTGGCTTCACCAATTGACGAGAATGGAAACAACGTGAGCTTAACATACTCATCTGACATGTTCTGATAGTGAAAGTTCCAACTCTACTCCACAAACGTCATCAGATGTCTGTGAGGATCCTCATGCGGCTTGCCCTGATATTCATATGTGTTTTGGACCAACTGCGCGGTACCTTCCTTCAACACAAATTTTCCAGTGATGGCTATATTGACGATCACGTTAGAAGCGTTCTCCAAGTTCCGCCTAGAGAAATTCAGCACTGGAACCCTCTCTTGGTTGTTGCTCTATGCTTGCTCGTTATTCTCCACAGTTAACTACAAAAGGGTCCTCGACTTCTTGTACTTGGCATACACTGAGCATACAACACCTATAAACTTCACAACAAATAAATAAAACGTAAAATACAAAATAGAGAAATAGAAATCCTATCCTACAAATGATTAATCAATATTCAAATCCCCAGAAATGGTGCCAAAAACTTAATGTCGCCCTAGCGCATGCAAGAGCACGTGATCGTCAAGTAATATAGAACGGTGAAGTCCTGATTGTCGATCTCTCAAAGACTTGTCAGATTAATCTCTCTAAGTTAAATCTTTATTTCACCACTCTAACAAAAACAAATACAAATGGGGAATGGTTTGGATAATTAAACTACTAAGTTTGAAATGAAAATGAACTAATAGACTAAAGTTGTTGCAAACTTGTTTGTACTTCAAATGATGATGAAAATCTAGGAAAATGACACATTCGCTTCAAGCTTTACTATCTTTGGGATCTGATCCTACACCGCAGCTCAAGACTTTAGTGGATCGACTCTATTACATAAGTTAATTCCTAATTTTTATCTCACATCATGAGATAAGTATGCAGTTATTATTGTATCGACCCAAAACCTCGCTAATTGATCTTTATGGTGCTTCCTCTATCTCTATCAATTAAAGTCTTATATCCTATCCATAGAAAAAAGTTGCTAGGAATTTTTATTTTTTCCTATTTTGCCTTCTAGTTGAGTTCTCAAGACTTGATTACACTAGATTAATTCTTCCTGAGGTTGCTAGTTCCAAGTTATGATCCTATTTTTTACCAATTTCCCAAGCATCCAAGAACTATCTCATGAACCCTAACGCCTATATCCTTATGGTCGCAACAGGAACATGAAATGACGGTTATGGCTACTTATCTATCAACTAAACAAGGCTGAAGGGTATATCACTATCCTCATTAACAACTCCTAGCCTTTAACTAATGGGCCAAAGGATCTTTGAATTCCTGTTTTATGTTTACTTAAAACCCTTTCAGTTTCCTCTTCCGAGTTCAACCAAAAGCCAATAGATTTATTCATAAGGTAATCAGTCTAGCGAATAAGTAGTTAAAATAAGTAAATATAAACAACCTTTAATGAAGAATCAAAACTAGCAATAATTAATCTATCAAACTTCAACCATAACTATGACGAAAACCCTAGAATGGGAATTTAGCCACTCATGTCAAGCGGAAAAACAAAGATATCATCATTCGAAGCATAAAAATAATAGAGAAAAGAAGAAACCTAAGTTATGAACTGCTCTCTCCTCCAAAACTGCGTTACATCCCTTAGTACGATCAAACAAAATGATTTATCCTTGATAACAAATGACCTAGATGTTATTTATAGGTGAGACCTTAAATGAGGCTTTTTCCCTCAAGTAATTATCCTAAAAATCAGCAAAATCTATCCCAAAATAGATCTGGCGTGCCGCACCCTCCATAGCCCTAAGTTTGGCTCAATTTTCCTCTGAGGTTTTGCTCTGGGGTGCCCCATGCTAGCCATAGCACCAAGGTGTTTGCCAAATTTTTGAATAATTAAACCCTTCTGGCCCCCCACTCCATCCACAACACCAGAGTATTGAAAAATTTTCCTATGTCTGGGATGCTTCGGGCGCTCCATGCCTCTCATCTTGCCAAGGTGTTGATCAAATTCTCCTCTGAAGTTCGGGACTTGGTGCCCCACGCCACCTATAGCACCAACTTTGTGCAGATCTCTCAGAAGTTTAGGGGTTGGCACGCCACGCCAGCTACAGCCCCAGGCCAACTTTCAAACTCTTCTTTCTTCATACATTGGGTCATTTTTTGGTCCTTTTTTCTTGGTTTCCTGCTCAAAACATCTAAAAACATTCGTTAGCTCAAAAGACACACGAAAAATGAATTCATGCATTTCATAAGCATTATGAACTTAAAAAAAGGCAAAATATGGATCAAAACATGGAAAATAAGCATAAGAATATGCCCAACATCACCACCTCACACTTAAATCATTGTTCGTCCTTGAAAAATCCTCAATTCCATGCACAAACTCATATTTCCTCACCACTTTTCACCTATATCAATTTTCACTCAAACAACTAGCATAGAAGATATGATTAAATGGTTCATCAACTCATAACAATTCACATCAAGCACATGTAGAGTTCTCACATTCAAGACTACACAACTTCCATAACTGACTCAATTTTTCTAAACAGGGCCAATATGATTAAATATGAAACATGCCACATATAGTACACTGACTTAGACATCATATTCCCCTCACTTTTATTGATGTTCCTCTCTCAAATTATCAATGCAAAGCATAAAACATAATAAGCAAGTCACACTGACACTCAGAAAAGATGTATCATACATATGCCACATACCATAAGCTTGTTCTTTATGTACACTTAGACTACTTAATTATTTCAAGAAATTAAGATCATAAGGACTTTTCTTGGTTGTAATGTCGGCTAAGGGACAAGTAGGAATGATCTTTCTTTTATAGTGACTACCAATCCTAAGCACTTTTATGACATTTTTCATCTTTCAAGTCCACCTCTTTTTTCCTTTATTGTTCACCTTTTTCACTTTACTCACCCTTTTTCTTTTCTTTTCATGCCCCTTTATTCACTACTTGACTGCTAGTTTCTGCTTGTAAAATTAACAAGAATATTCACTATTAAAACTCTTTCTTTCATTGTCCTAGCAGCAAGTAAACAATATATTTTTGGGCACCCCTTCTTCCTACTTTCTCTTCTTACTTTACCCACATTTTTTCTTTCTTTCCTTTCCCTTACCATTCATACATTGGTGGACCTTCACTTTCAAGTCTCAAAATACTTAAGACTACTTTGGATCAATAATTCTGGAGGTCATACAACAAAAGGGAGTAGGCTAATTTTGTGGCTAAGAAAAGAATAAGTCTTATGGATTAAGGGGGTTAACTAGGGAAGATATTCAGGAAGGTAAAACAAACATGGAAAATATGGCTTTTTCAAAGAAACGCCTTAATCATCTCTTAACTCTTTAACAACCAGCCATCCAAAATACACTAAGGCAAGTTCTAGATGCTACATTATGTACAAAATAGAACAATTAAGCTCACCTCACATGACATTAAGAATCTAGTCGGTTTCCTATAAATACACATTCATATAATCATATTGAATGAACTCTTTCATTATTAAGACCTAAAAGTGTCTTGAGTCGAGTTAAAGAACTATGTGTGTCTCTTATGGAATTCTCACTTATGCAATTAAGATGACCACTTCATTGCCTCTAGCTTAGCCTCAAAGTGGAATGTCAAAGAGCACACAAGTGCTTTATGTCTGACACAATCCTAAAAAAAATAAAAAACGTGACTAGTTTTTCTTAAGAAGGTCGTTATCCATCTATCATCGGGAAGGGTCACTACTCTATGACAACAAAAAACAAAAAAATGACTCTAAAATAAACCATACAAACTTTACTAAGAGAAGAACAGATTATCCAAACATAACAAGGCATCATCCAGGTTCCGCAGTCATCAACATTACTATCTATTACATACCAGACCTAATCAATCACAAAGCTACTACTACAGGGAATGACAACTACTACTACTACAGCCTACTATGAATATAGCAAACAAAGAGTAAACATGAAATCTTTTCTCCACACCACACTTAAACGATGCACTGTCCTCAGTGCAGAAACAAATATATCAAGTAGGTAGAGAAAATGAACTTCCTGGGCCACTATGCACAGTCATTATCATCAGGATTGCACTCCTGATTATCATTATCACCATTAATCTGCATGGCTCTCGTGGAAACTTCATCCTCCTCCTCATCATTGTCCAGGTCATCAACCCCATCAGTAAGCGTTGTGGCTTCATCATCATCCAACAGCTCCTCAAAAGCTAGTCCCACTAGAAACATCAGCATCACACTCTCCATGAGTGGGTACTGCTCCTCTAGGGCCGCCATCTCATCATCCATGGCAGGTCATCCTCCAATCCTCAGCTGCAAATCTAGCATCCCGAACATGCGACCTTGCCAGCTATCATCCAGAGCCTGGCGATCAACTACAGTGAGAGTTGGAGCTGTAAAAGTGATGGTCTCCTTTATCTTCGTGACATCTATCATCTTTCCCAGCCAGCTGCCCTACTAGAGGTATGTAAAGGTCCGTCTCTTCTTCCTCAATGCCAACGTCTCTCAAATACTGGCTCAAGAGAATGCCATAATGGTATTTCCACCTGCAGTTGTCCCTCGATCTCCTCATGTTGTCCCAAAGCACTACACCAAAGTTGATTAGTAGCCCTTCCATCAGAATGTATACCAACATGATTCGCTCTCTAGTGATCTCTGATATGTGTGTTCCAGGAAGAATCACGACACAAACCAACCTCACCCAAAATTTCCCTTCTTATTTAAGTAGGAGAATGCAAGTGTAGAGTGAGTGCCCTTGTGGTCTCTTTCCCAACGGGTAGATGAATGCTCACCACAAAGAGTATGGAGAATGACGCGGTATGGGGGACTTCTCTAGCAGAATGAAGTACTCGGATAGGTCTACCACATGTTTACCGAGGAAGGCATTGAATCTCTTATAAATGAACCGAACCACCTGACCTCTTATTTTGACCTCATTGCTCGCTCTAAAGGAAGTGTCCCATTTTGCATAAAATTCCCTCATGAAAGTCAGGTTGCACTCCTCAGCTCGACAAAGATATATCCCAATCCTAACTAACGGACCTTGTCCCCGATGGTAGGGAACTCAAGTGCGAGGCAGCCTTCGTCAATACAATTCTTAGGAGCATATTTGGCCCCGTTTTATGTGTTGAACCATGTTAGTTCATGAGGTTACACCGCTTTTGCTTTGAACCTTTTAGAAGGGGTTCCCTTAGCCGATGAACTCGATCCTTTTGTTCCTTTTTAAAGGAACTTGAGACCCTTGTTAGCGATCTCCACTTCCTTTCCTTTTTCAGCTTTTCATGCCATGACACCTGCCAATCAACACCCAAGAACTTCACAAGACCAGTTCGTGAACAAAAAGGCTAGCGAATTAGGTGTAACGGTGAAAAATGACCCCACACTTAATTCTCTAGAATACTCGTGAGAATTTGTCAAATAGGATACACAAGACTTCCCCCATTATCATCTCAAATCTCAATATCCAAATTATCCACTAACTTCACACTACAACTAAGTTCATGAATTTTCTTCACATCACTCCTCTTTTTTTTCTTTTCAAGAATGCCTCACTTTGACCATTCCTCTCACCTTCCCACCTTTAATTCATAATTCGAGTAATCCACACATGGAAGTAGTTGCAATTAATTCGTTCAACCACCAACATGAAATTTACTACAATCCACCATGAATTAACAAGAATTTTCAACAACTCAAGATTTTTCACATTCAAGAATTTAAGAACTATGCACTTTCTCTCTCTACAATCAATGTTCCACCCACCAAATTCATGAAATTAAATTCACTTCCCCCTTCATTCCCACAACTTCAAATCACTACATTTAACCAAAAATAAGCAACCCATCAAGGATAAAACATTATCATGGAAGAATTTGAGAGACTAAAGGTAATGAAACCCACATTATGAAATTCAAGATTTTCACCAACAATGCTGATTTTGGGTCTTTAACTTGGGGAAGAAGGGTATGGAGGCATGCTTTATTGCACTAAATAACCAAGAGAGAAGAGAATTACTTACTTGAGTTAGAGAGATTATCTTCACCAAGCTTGTTGGAGAATAAAATAATGGAGGGGAAAGGGAGAGGGAGTTACGGGTTAGGTGAGGCAAGAGAGAATTTTTTTGCTTTTTATTTTTAACTTTTTAATGAGAGAGGATGAAAGGAAATTTAAAAAAAAGGTGCATAGCATGTTTTTTAGTAATTTTAAGGTCCTTAGGTCAAATTTTTATCCATTGACCAAAAAATTTTCAGCCAGAACACCCCTGGCGTGGCGCGCCAGTCACCTCGCCACACACTTAAAATAAATTTTTCTTCGTGGATTGGGTCTGGTGCGCTGCACCACACGTAGCACCAACCTGAAAATTTTTTCTTTCTAAAGTTAACACCTGGCTCCCCATGCCAAGTATCTCGCCCCAGTCTTGAGCTTTTTAGCTCATTTTCCCAGCTCTTCTTGCCTCAAAAGCCCTATTCATCTCTACAAAATCAAAAAATATTAGAAAGATGGGTTGCCTCCCACCAAGCGCCATAGTTATAGCTGTGGCACGACATTCACAGGTTGTCTCCTGTGCAACGCCTGATTTAATATCGCAACACGATGAAAGTCACTCTCAATCCTTCATTCGAGTGAGATAGTTAGTATCCTAAAAACTTGATAAATTCTCAGTAGCACATGCTGCTCAATTGCCTTCTTACACCCTCCAGACTCTACCGTTGGCTTCACTATGAAATCCTCATAGTGAGGTGGCATCCTTGCTTCTCTAAACACATAAAATACTACCTCATGTCCATCCATAGTTATCGACATCTTTTTCGACTTCACCTTTATAATTGCATCGGTGGTGGCTAAGAATCCTCTCCCCAAAATTAGGCGAACTGCTGCATCTTCTTTGTAATATAGGATTATTAAGTCCATTAGTAAGATGAAGGGTCCAACCTTGATCAAGACGTCCTCTATGATTCTGTCAGGATATGTAAGATCAGTCAGCAAGCTACAAAGTTACTGTAGTAGGACGTGGTTCACCTAAACCCAAGGTTCTGAACAATGATGCAGGCATCAGATTGATGCTCGACCCAGATTGCATAGTGCTGAGCCAACTTCCCTGCTTCCAATAGCAATCGAAATAGTGAAGCTCCTGGGGTCTTTCACTTCTTTGAAATTTTGTTCTGCACTTGAGAACTGCACTCTTTCGTGAGATCCATAGTCTTAAACTCCATAAGCCTCCTCTTATTTGCCATGATATCCCTCAGATACCTGGCATACTTCAAAACTTCATGCAAAAGCTCCACCAACAGTAAGTTAATATGTACCTGCTTCAAAACATCAAAGAATTTATGACAAGATGTGTCCTCCTTCTGCTTCTTAAACCTTTGTGGGAAGGAAGGGGGTGGTCTGGCTTCTACCAATTTTGTCTTTGAGTTGCTTGACTCACCATCTTCCTGCCTGGAAATCAAAACCTTCTCTTCATCAACTTTCTTATCTCTGGGAATCACCTCAGCCAACTCTTTACCACTGTGCAAAGAAATTGCACTCACATTTTCCTTGGGGTTCTTCTCGGTGTTACTCGAAAATGACCTTGTGGTCTGTTAGTCTGCTAAAGGGTCAATTGCCCCATCTATCTTTCCAGCTCATGGATGGACTTCTGTATCTCATTAACCACCTACGTTTGCTAAACCATCCACTGCTTCATAGACTCTTCTAATGAACTTCTCAATTGCTGGCCCTGAGGTCTTGGATAATTGTTCTGGGGCCTTTGGAAATTCTAATTCCCTCCCCATGAGGGATTGGCTGCATTCCTGTACCACTGGTTGTAAGTATTACATGCAAAACCTCCACCATGACCTTGTTGTCCCACAAAATAAATAGATTCTGGGTTTAGTGGATAACCTGAATAAGTATGGACTTCTCCACACACCTCACATGATAGTGGTGGAGTTTGGACCTGGTGGACCTGCTGAACCTGATTTCCTACTAGTGTGATCACAGGCATGCTGATCACATTTACCAGCTGACTAATATTTGCGTGAATTACTACTACACTATCTACCTCGAGCTTCCCTGGCACCTTGGCTGTGTGAACCTCTACCTGAGTCTTGATAGTCTTGACTCCATGCTGACATGAGATTCAGAAGAGCCTTTATCTCATCATAGATCTTTAAAAAAATTTGTCCCTGTGCGGTAGCGTCAAGCAAGATTTTTGACTCCGATTTTAGACATTGAATAAAATTATGCCTGATAATCTCCTTAAGCTGCATGTGGTCGGAGAAATCTCTCAAGTAGCCCTTGTATGATTCCCAAGCCTGAGCCAAGGTTTCACGATCTCTCTACACAAAATGGAAGATCTTCCCTCTCAACTCTTTTATCCTCCTTGAAGAGAAGAATCTGTTGATGTATTTGTTGGAAATAACCTCCCAAGTGGTGATGGAACTTGCTGGCTTATTCTGAATCCACTCCTTGGCTTCACCAATCGACGAGAATGGAAACAACGTGAGCTTAACATACTCATCTGACACATTCTGATAGTGGAAGTTCTCACTCAGCTCCAAGAATATCATCAGATGTCGATCCTCGTGCGGCTTGCAAAAATATTGGCAAGTGTTTTGGACCAATCACACGGTCCCTTCCTTCAACTCAAAGTTTTCAGTGAGGGCCGACTTGATGATCACTTTAGAAGCATTCTCCAAGTTTGGCCTAACAAAATTTAGCACTAGAACCCTCTCCTATTGTTGTCCCATTCTTGCTCGTTATTCTCCATAGTTACCTGTAAAAGTTTCTCTCAATTTCAGGATCAAAAGAAGCCAAAGGTGGTCGTTGACTTCTTGTACTTGGCATACAACACCTGTAAACTTTACAACAAATAAATAAAAACATAAAATACAAAATAGAGAAATAAAACCCTATCCAACAAATGATTAATCAATATTCAAGTCCCGGACAATGGTGCCAAAAACTTAATGTCGGCCAAGCGCACGCAAGCGCACGTGGTCGTCAAGTAATATAGGATGGTGAAGTCCCGATTATCAATCCCTCAGAGACTTGTCAGATTAATCGCTCAAGGTTAATTCTTTATTTCTCTACTCTAACAAAAATAGATATAAATGGGGAGTGGTTTGGAGAATTAAACTACTAAACTTGAAATGAAAATGAACTAATAAACTAAAGTTGTTGCAAACTTGTTTGTACTTCAAATGATGATGAAAATCTAGGGAAATTTCACTTTCACTTCAGGATGAGTTTTCAAGACTTGATTACACTAGATTAATTCTTTCTAAGGTTTCTAGTTGCAAGTACTATCCCATTTCTTTCCACTCTCTCGAGTATCCAAGAACTATCTCATGAACCCTAACGCCTATATCCTTATGGTCGCTGGAGAAACATGAAATGAGGGTTATGGCTACTTGTATATCAACTAACAAGGTTGAAGGATATATACCTATCCTCATCAACAACTTCTAACCTTCAACCTATGGGCCAAAGGATCTTTAAATTCCTATTTTATATTTACTTTTATCCCTTTCGGTTCCCTCTCCCGAGTTCAACCAAAATCCAATAGATTTATTCACAAGGTGGTCAGTCTAGCGAATAAGCAATTAAAATATGTAAATACAAACAATCTTTATTGAAGAATCAAACTAGCAATAATCAATCTATCAAACTTCAACCATAACTATGGACAAAACGAAAGAATAGGAATTTAGCCACTCATGTTCAAGCGGAAAAACAAAGATATCATCGTTCGAAGGAGAAACATGAAGTGAGGGTTATGGCTACTTGTATATCAACTAACAAGGTTGATGGATATATCCCTATCCTCATTAACAACTTCTAACCTTCAACCTATGGGCCAAAGGATCTTTAAATTCCTCTTATATATTTACTTTTAACCCTTTTAGTTCCTTCTCCAGAGTTCAACCAAAAGCCAATTGATTTATTCACAAGGTGAACATCTAGAGAATAAGCAATTAAAATAAGTAAATATAAAAACTAGCAATAATCAATCTATCAAACTTCAACCATAACTATGGTCAAAACCAAAGAATAGGAATTTAACTACTCCCGTTCAAGCGGGAAAACAAAGATATCATCATTCGAAGCATAAAAATGATAGAGAAAAGAAGAAACTTAAGTTATGAACTTGTCTCTCCTCCAAAACTATGATACATCCCTTACTACAATCAAAGAAAGTGATGTATCCTTACTAACAAATGATCTAGATGTTATATTTTGTAATACCCCAAAAGTTTCTAAGACTAGACCCGATATTTGAAATGTGATCAGCAAGAAAAGTTGGAGAATTTTTTCAGTATGACTAAACCTACGAGTCATAGGTTGGTGGTACAGGTCGCAGAAAGACCTATGGTTCAATTAAGAGATTTCTTTCCCCAGACCACGAGTCCCCACTATGAGTTGTTAGTGTGAAGGTATGACTTGTGGCACGGATAGTAACAAGTACTTGGGATTTTTCAGATGTTGATTATACGGGTGATAACATGACTTGTAGGATTGTGTTGTGGGTCATAGTAGGTTTCATGGAAATATTCAATGAATTAGAGGTTTTGTACTTGGTCAGTACATGAGTATACCATGAGTAGTAGGAGTATTGTACGACTCATGGTACGAGTTGTGACAATTGACACAAGCAGTTGTCCTGTAAATTCATTGAGGATATCTGCGTAAATTTTAAGCTCCTAAATCCTAAACTATAACGTTTTAAGCTCTGAAAAGAGGTTTTAAGGGAGTTTAACCTATTCTAAATAATTCCCCTTCCATGCATGCAAGACTAGGAATTCCCTATTGAAGATCAAGCCTAGAATTCTTTAATTTCTTCTCAAAACTTCTTGGGCTTTCAAAGTCGGGTGTAAATTCAACTCCCCAAAGTATGTAGGGCTATATATGAGAGTTCCTTTCACTTTCATGCTCAAATTCTCCTCAATTTCATAAATCAAGTCTTTTCCAAGTTATGATTTAAAAAGAGTTTTAATCTAATCTTATAGAATTTTCTATCAATTATTTATGGGGTCAATCCCCTTCATGTTTTAAAATTTTTTTGAAGATTCATGGGTAGATTTTACGCATGTTTTGATTATAAATTCATGATTTTAAATTTTAGAAAATTATGCTCAATTATGCAAGTTTAATGAAAATTCAAGTTTATATTCTCCTAAGCCCTAATTTATGGTTTATGATTTCCTACAAGTACCGTTCATGAATTTGTGTATTTCAAGTCTGGTGATTTTCTCAAGCATGTATGTTCTTCATGATTTATGAGTTTATGATTTTGGCTGGCTCACGGTCCTTTATTTTATGGCTAGTCATGTATTTCAAGTGTGATCATGTATGTTATGATTTAACTAGAACATGAACTTCACGCATAATTTCACGATAATTATATGAGCCTTCATGTGCACATTTTTGGGAGTAGTGTCAAGCACCAAGTAGGCCCAGCGTTTTGATAAAATCTGAGGTCTCAGAACTATGTACAACCGTAGGTACTTATTCATGGTTAACCCTATAGGGTCCTTATTAGTGATATCACACCAAGTATCGTTCCTTGCCTTTGCAAGCTTGGGATGATTCTGCCCACTTGAGCGAGATAGTTGGGGTATCATATAATCTCTATTATGATGGTATCTGTTAAGAGGAGTCTTCCAATTGTTCTTTGTGATTTCAGTAATACATGTTTATGACTTATGATATTATGTTTTCAGCAGGTTTGACCCAATGATCACTTTATAAGCTTTTAGTTATGGTTTCAGCTATGGCAAGCCATATGATTTTATTTCTAGTTTTGGGTAATTCTATTCAGATGTGAGATTCAGTTATGATTATCCATGTTTTCAGATATCAGCATGCAATCCCTACTCATGATCTTACTATTTATATTTATGTGCATGATTTTAGTTTATACTTAGCATGTTTACTTACCTTACATACTTAGTACATTTCAAGTGTTGACCTCATACTCTGTGCTGTATCGTTTCATGATATAGGCTCAGACGATCTGACTCAGTTCCGTCGTAAGCTAGCCCCCACAGCTTAGTCTAGTCTCTCTTGTTGGTGATTCCTTATCCTTCGAGGATCATCAGTTTGATGTTATGTTATTTTATTTCAGTTTTCATACTTTAGTGAGCTAGTTGGGGGTGTTGTCCCATCAGCTCTTCAGACATATTAGAGTCTTACCAAACAGTATGTAGAACTTCAGCTTTATCAGTGTTGACTCTTTACGATTGATATGTATTCAGTCTTCTATTTATACATGTTTTTAGTTATCAGCTTTCATTTGATGTATGTACATTAGTTATCCTGTTCATGCCATGGGTCGACTTGGAGCCATTTGTGGTTTTAGGCTCTGTGTCTTGGTCTGGACCTAGGTTTGGGTCGTGACAAATTTGGTATTAGAGCAAAGCTTAGAAGTGTCCCAGGATGTCTAAAAGCTGCGTTGATTAGATTCTTTTCCATGAGTGTGAAGCGTGCCACATTTTTAAGGGAGAGGCTACAAGATGTTTTAGGAAATGTCCCTTCATTCATGATCTATGTCATGCGATGAAGTACCTCTATATCCTTTTATCTCATGCTATACGCGTTTGCATAATCATGCCTTTATGTCAAGTGAATGGTAGAAGGAACAAAAATGGAAATGGCAAATGAAGATGGCAATGGAGATGGGCACCAGTAAGCCCCTCCAACACCAACTGGTCCTTTTCCCAAGTAGGTCTCTCATGCCGAGTTTAGAGCAGCTTTTCAGATGTTGGCACAGACTTTGATTGCTAAGGTTAACCAGCAGACGGTGACCCATGTTCTTCAGAAGGTGAACGCAACGACTGTCGAGTTCGAGACTTTTCTCATGATGAGTTCACCTGAGTTCCTTGGGTCAAGAGTGGATGAGGACCTACATGACTTTCTTGAGGAGGAATAGAAGATCACCCAAATTATGGGGGTGACGGGAGAAGAGAGCGCAGACTTAGCCTCCTACCAATTAAAGGGGGTTGCTTACATTTGGTACCATTACTGGGCACCATTCCCGTGAGTTAGGATGAGTTCATGACTGCCTTCTTAGACAGATTTTTCCCTAGGATGTTGAGGGCGGCAAATGCTGTAGAGTTTGTCAACTTGAGGTAGAACAACATGATTGGTCAAGAATACGCATTGGAGTTAACCCCGACTGTCCAAATATACATCGGAGATTGTTTCGGATCAGAGGGCCCATATGAACAAATTTGTGTATGGAGTATCAGATCTACTGGTCAAGGAGTCTAGGACCACAATGCTGAATAGTGACCTAGACTTCTCTCGATTGGTTATATACACCTAGCAGATAGAGGCGGATCAGATAAAAGAAAGGGAGAGAGAGGCCAAGAGGGCTAGGACAGACAGCTTTAGGTTCCCCCAGCAGAGGTCCAGTGGCAAACATCATCAGCAGTCCCACCAGAGGTCATTGGCCTCAGCGTTGTCATCAGCCAATGTTCCATCCAGACCTTGGGGTGATTGGAGGAGCAAGGCATCAGGTTCGAGAGGACAGAGGGACACGCCAGTAGAGTGCACCTTTCCAGTCTGTGGAAAATATGGTAAGAACCACATAGGAGAGTGCTTAGTCGGATCAAATATTTTCTTTGGGTGTGGGAAACTCGAGCACATACGTAGTGTCCTTGGGCTAGGCAGGGCGACAACAGAGGTCATGCCCAGATTACCAGTTCATCAGTAGCTACAACAACACATTCTTCTTAGTAGGGTGTATTCACTAGTGCAGGTGGCAGTCAGCGTCATATTTTATTCCCTCTTATCTCATCAGGAGCAAGAGGTCTCTCTAGATTGGGTCACTGGCATGTTGCGAGTATTTTATCTTGACGTATGTGCATTGCTAGATCCAGAGGCTACTTTATTTTTTATGACCCTTATGTTGCTGTTAGTTTCAGAGTCAATCTCAAAATCCTATCAGAATCCTTCTTAGTCTATACTCCAGTCAGTGACTCAGTTATAGCTCGACGGGCATACAGAAATTGCCCTATTATAGTCCTTCAGAAAGTCACCTCAGCCAATCTAGTAGAGTTAGATATGATTGATTTTGATGTTATCTTTGGTATATATTGATTGCATGCATGTTATGCCTCAGTGAATTGTAGAACTCGTACGGTAGATTTTCGGTTTACGGGTGAGCCAATCCTAGAATGAAAGGGTAGTTCAGCTGTACCTGTAGGTCACTTTATTTCTTACCTTAAGGATAGAAAAATGATTTCTAAGGGTTGCTGATATCGGGCAAAATAGCATGCCCGAGTGACGCTTTATAACTTAAATTAGTTTTGTTTAAATAAGTTATTTTATACATTTTCATGTAATTTTATATAAATGTGAATATATGTGCTAACCAACATGATTAGTCCTTGTTTTGTAGGTTTCAATGATTTTTAG
>JACEIK010002424.1:96204-159101 GCA_018107945.1 Datura stramonium
ATTGCAAATCGTAGTATCGCATGATTATCTGGTTTTAACTCTATGTTGCTCCTAGAGTAATTTCAGAATATTTTGTTGACCAAACCTAGACTTAATTATTATCCCTCGAAAACTTCTACGGCCAACACTTTCGGTATTTAAGATCACACTTGTAATGGATAGTTAGAGGAATGGGTCCAGTCCCTGTGGGTTCGACAATCCGGTTCTAAAAAAGAGCCATTATATTACTTGCACGACCCGTACACTTGTGGACGCACTCGATACGGGCAACGTTAGTTGCATGTACCATCTAGTTCAGGTCAAGGATGCTACATTAGAGACCCCAACTCTCCAGTTTGTCCCTATTGTATGTGAGTATCTGGAGGTTTTCCTATATGATTTATCAGGGGTCCCACTCGAGCGGGAGATTAATTTTGGTATTGACCTTCTTTTCAATACGCAACCTATATCTATTCCTCCTTATAAAATGGCTCCAGCTGAGCTAAAGGAGTTGAAAGAATAGTTGAAGGATCTCTTGGATATGGGCTTCATCAGGCTTAGCAAGTCTTCATGGGTTGCACCATTCTCTTTATTCGAAAGAAGGATAGGTCTTTTCTTAGGTGCATTGACTATTGGTAGTTGAATAAGGTTAAAATCAAGAACAAGTACCCCCTCACCGGAATTGATGGCTTGTTTGACCAACTTCAGGGTGCTAAGTGATTCTCAAAGATAGATCTCAAATCTGATTATCACTAGCTCAGAGTTAGGGAGAATGACATTTTGAAGACAATCTTCAGGACTCGGTATAGTCATTATGACTTCATAGTTATGTCTTTTGGACTGAAAAATTCTCCTGCAGCTTTTATGGATTTGATGAACAGGGTGTTCAAACTATTTTTGGACATGTTCGTGATCGTCTTCATCGATAACATTCTCATATACTCTCGGAGCAAGGAGGACCATGCCGCTCATTTGAGGTTGGTGCTACAGGCTTTCAAGGATCGCCAACTATTTGCTAAATTCAGCAAATGTGAGTTTTGGTTGAACTCAGTAGTATTTTTGGGCCATGTGGTGTCAAGTGAAGGTGTGCAGGTGGACTCTTAGAAGATAGAGATGGTAAAGTATTGGCCTAGACCGGATAATCCTTCGAAAATCAAGAGCTTCTTAGGTTTGGCTGGCTATTACAGGAGGTTTGTTGAAGGATTCTCATCCATTGTGGCACCATTGACTAAGTTGACTCAAAAGAAAGTTAAATTCCAATGGTCAGATGCTCGTGAGAAGAGTTTTCAGGAAATAAAGACTCGACTCACTTCAACCCCAGTATTGATCCTACCTGAGGGCACAAATGGATTCGTTGTGTGTTGTGATGCCTCTAGGGCTGGTCTTGGATGTGTGTTGATGCAACTTGTTAAGTTCATCGGGTACGCCTCTAGAAAACTTGAGACTCATGAGAAGAATTACCGACGTATGACCTAGAATTGGCAGTGGTGGTGTTCCCATTAAAGATTTGGAGATACTACTTGTATATGGTCCATGTGGATGAGTTTATGGACCACAAGAGCCTACAGTATATGTTCACCCATTAGGACTTGAATTTTCTATAAAGGAGATGGTTAGAGCTGCTTAAGGATTATGACATGAGTGTCCTTTATCATCCGGACAAAGCCAATGTAGTTGAAGTTTCCCTTAGCAGACTGTCCATGGGGAGTGTTTCTCATGTGGAAGATGGAAGGAAAGAGTTGGAGAAAGATGTGCATCGGCTTGCACGATTAGGGGTTTTCCTTATGATTCGATAGATGGTGGTGTCATTGTTTAGAATAGTTTAGAATCTTCTTTGGTGACTGAGGTCAAGGCTAGGCAAGATGAGAATCTTATCTTGGTAAAGTTTAAAGAGGCGTTTCAAAATCAGAAGGTGGAGGTCTTCTCCCAAGGGGGAGATGGTGTGCTTCAATATCAGGGTCGTTTATGTATTCTAGATGTCAATGATTTGAGAGAACAGATGTTGCATAAGGCTCATGGTTCCCAATATTCTATACGTCCAGGTGCCACGAAGATGTACCGTGACCTACAGAAAGTCTATTGGTGGAATGGCATGAAGGACACAGTGGAATTTGTGGCTAAGTGTCTGAACTATCAACAAGTGAAAGTGGAGAAATAGAGACCTGGAGGTATGTTACAAGACATCAGTATCCCCACTTGAAAGTGGAAAGAGATCAATATGGACTTCATCACAGGGTTGCCTTGCACTCGCCAACAGTATGACTCTATTTGGGAAGTGGTAGATCGGTTGACCAAAGCAACTCATTTCTTATCAGTCAAAAGTACCGATTCAGCGAAGAACTATGCTAGATTGTACATTTAGGAGTTAGTCCAGTTACATGGGGGTGCTAGTCTCCATCATTTTAGACTGAGGTACTCAGTTTACCTCATAATTTTGGAATCATTTCAGAAAGGAGTTGGTACTTAGGTCAAGCTTAGCATGAATTTTCACTCATAGATAGATGGTCAGGCCAAGCGGACCATTCAGACTCTTGAGGATATGTTGAGAGCATGTGTGATTGACTTCAAAGGAAGTTGGGATAATCATTTACCTCTCATTGAGTTCGCTTACAACATCAGTTATCATTCTATCATTCAGATGGCTCCATTTGAGTCTCTTTACGTGCAGAGGTGTAGATCTCCTATTGGTTGATTTGAGGTAGGCAAAACTACGTTGATAGGGGCAGATTTAGTTCATGAGGCTATGGAGAAATTTCATCTTATAAGGGAAAGGCTGAAAACACCTTAGCGTCATCAAAAGTCATACGACTGTTAGGCGGAGAGAACACGAGTTTTGAAGTTCATGATTGGGTGTTCTTGAAGGTGTCTCCCATGAAGAGAGTGATGAGGTTCAGAAAAAAAAGGGAAGCTTAGTCCTCGATATGTTGGCCCATATAGGATTTTGAGACATGTTGGCAAGGTGGCCTATGAGTTGGAGTTGCCAACGGAGTTTGCCTTGGTGCATCCAGTTTTTTCCATGTATCGTTATTGAAGAAGTGCATAGGTGACCCAAATTTGGTTGTTCCGGTGGAGAGCATAGGTGTGAAGGATAGCCTTACCTGTGAGGAGGTACCTGTTGAGATCCTTGATCATCAGGTTTGAAAGTTGAGGAACAAAGAAGTAGCTTTAGTAACTTGTGGAGAAATTAGCTCATTGAGGGAGCTA
This sequence comes from Datura stramonium, assembly GCA_018107945.1. NCBI lineage: Eukaryota > Viridiplantae > Streptophyta > Magnoliopsida > Solanales > Solanaceae > Datura > Datura stramonium. The sequence continues at coordinate 99,388 of JACEIK010002424.1, forward strand.
CTTGGGAAGCCAAAGTAGATATAATGGATAAATACCTACATTTATTCCCTACCAAATCCATTCCAACATGAGGTATCAGTTCCCTCTCTAATCCTCTATTCAGTTCATGTCAAGTTCATGTCTCTCAGTTCTTCTCATGTTTTAGCATATATGTATGATTCATGAAATTCATCAGTCTGGAGTCAGTTACTCCGTTAGTTTTTAGCTTTATATGTTCAGTATGTGGTATTGAAGTTTCTTTTCCTAGCCTTATAGTATGTTTAACCCAAATTCGAGGACGAATGTTCCCAAGGGAGAGATATTATAATACGCCGAAAGTTTCTAAGACTAGACCTGAGATTTGAAATGTGATAGTAGGAAAAGTCAGAGAATTACATTAGTACGACTCAACCTATGAATCGTAGGTTGGTGGTATGGGTCGTAGGAAGACCCATGGTTCAGTTCATAGATTTCATTCTCCAGACCACAAGTCCCCACTATGAGTCGTAGTGTATGGATACAACTAATGGTACGGATCGTAACAAGTACTTGGGATTTTTCAGATGTTGATTGTATGAGTGGTAGCATGGTTTGTAGGATTATGTTATATGTGGTAGTAGGATTCGTGGAAATATTTAGAGAATTAGAAGTTTTGGACTTGGTCAGTACGGGAGGATACCACGAGTCATAGGAGGATTGTATGACTCGTGGTACGAGTCGTGACAACTGATAGAAGTAGTTTTCCTGTAAATTTATTCAGGGTATTTTCATAAATCCTAAGCTTCTAAGCCCTAAACTATGTCATTTTAAGCTCTGAAAAGAGGGTTTTAAGGGAGTTTAACTTATTCTAAATAATTCCCCTCCCATGCATGCAAGATTAGGAATTCCTCATTGAAGATTAAGCCTATAATTCTTCGATTTCTTCTCAAAACCTCTTGGGCTTTCAAAGTCAGGTGTAAATTCAACTCCCCCAGGTATGTAGCACTATGAATGAGAGTTCCTTTCACTCTCATGCTCAAATTCTCCTGAATTTCATAAATCAAGTCCTTTCCAAGTTATGATTTAAAAAGAGTTTTAATCTAATCTTATAGAATTTTCTATCAATTATTTATGGGGTCAATCCCCTTCATGTTTTAAATTTTTTTTTGAAGATTCATGGGTAGATTTTAATCATGTTTTGATTACAAATTCATGATTTCAAATTTTAGGAAATTATGCCCAATTATGCAAGTTTCATGAAAAGTCAAGTTTATGATTCTATTATGATTTCGATTCTCCTAAGCCCTAATTTATGATTTGAATTTATGATATGATTTCCTACAAGTACTCTTCTTGAATTTATATCTTTAAAGTATGGTGATTTTCTCAAACATGTATGTTCTTCATGATTTATGAGTTTATGATTTTAGCCGACTCACGAACCCCTATTTCATGGCCAGTCATGTATTTCAAGTATGATCAAGTATGTTATGATTTAACTAGCTCATAAACTTCATGTATGATTTCACAATAATTATATGATTCTTCATGTGCACATTTTTGGGAGTAGTGTCTAGCACCGAGTAAGCCCGACGTTCAGGTAAACTCTTAGGTCTCAGAACTACGTGCCATCGTAGGTAAATATTCATGGTTAACCCTGTCGGTCCTTATCAGTGATATCACACCAAGTATCATTCCTTTCCTTGAAAATCTTGGGATGGCTCTACTCACTTGAGCGAGATAGTTGGGGCATCATGTAAGCTCTATCATGAATGTGTTAGTTAAGACACGTCCTCCCATTGTTCCTCATGATTTCAGTTATGTATGTTTACGACTTACGATATTATGTTTTCAGTAGGTTTGACACAATTATCATTTTATAAGCTTTTACTTATGATTTAAGCTATGGCAAGCCATATGATTTTATTTCTAGCTTTGGGTCATTTTATTTATATATGAGATTCATTTATGATTATATATGTTTTCAGATATCAACATGCAGTCCCTACTCTCATAATCTTACTATTTATATTATGTGAATGATTTCAGTTTATACTTACTCAGCATGTTTTACTTACCTTACATACTCAGTACATTTTAAGTAGTGACCGCATATTCTATGCTGTATCATTTCATGATATAGGTTTAGACGATCCGACTCAATTCTGCCATTAGCCAGCCCCCGCAGCTTACTGCAGTCTCTCTTGTTGGTGAGTCCTCATCCTTCGAGGACCATTAGTTTGATGTTGAGTTATGTTATTTCAATTTTCAAACTTTAGTGAGCTAGTTGGGGGTGTTGTCCCATTAGCTCTTCATACATATTAGAGGCTTATCAGACAATATGTAGAACTTTAGCTTCGTTAGTGTTGACTCTGTACGGTTGATATCTATTCACACTTCTGCTTATTCATGTTTTCAGCTATCAACTTTCATTTGATGTATGTGCTTTAGATATCCTATTCATGCAATAGATCGACTTAGAGACATTTATGGTTTTAGGTTCTGTGTCTCGGTATGGACCTAGATTCGGTTTGTGACATATTTATAGGTGAGCCCTCAAATGATGCTTTTCCCCTCAAGTAATTATCTTCAAAATCAGAAAAATCTTTCGTGATATAGAACTGGTGTGCCGCGCCTTCCATAACCCCAACTTTGGCTCAATTTTCCTCTGAACTTTTGCTTCGGGTGCCCTATGGTAGCCATAGAACCAAGGTGCTAGCTAAAATTCTTAACAATTAAACCCTTCTGGTGCCCCACTCCATCCACATCACCAGAGTGCTGGAAATTTTTTTAAGTTTGGGATGCTTCGGGTGCTCCACGCCTTTCATCTCACCAAGGTGTTGATAAAATTCTCTTCTGAAGTTTGGGACCTGGTTCTCCACGCCACCCATAGCACCAACTTTGTGCAAATTTCTTTGAAGATTAGAGGTTGGCGCGCCACGCTAGCTACAGCGCCATGATAATTTTTCGGTCCTTTTTCCTTAGTTTTCCTGCTCAAAATATCTAAAAACATTTGGTAGCTCAAAAGAGATACATAAACATGAATTCATGCATTTCATAAGGATTATGAACTCAAAAAAAGGCAAAATATGGATCAAAACATGGCTAATGGGCATAAGAATATGCCCAACATCAGTATGTAAAGCTAACCTAAATAAGGAATTCTAATCTTCCTCATGCCCTAAGTTCACTATTGAGATTGTGGAGTTTAAAGATAGAGTTTATTGTTCAATTCATGATTCTTCTATCCTAGTCTTCATATTTTGAATTGCCTTCATTGTAATCTTCATATTGCGTTAATTGATGTCTATTGATTGTCATCTTATTCTATTTAATTATTGATCATACTCTCTTGATTGTTATTGATTGACTGATTAAGTTGGGTCATGTCTCTTGTCCCATGAACCCTAGTTGCAAGACAACATGATTTTAAGAATTATGATTTTGAAGCATGTGTTTTGAAGTAAATGCATTATTTTCATAAGGATTGAGCATAATTTCAAGTGAGTATGCATCATGAGATTTTTAGCATGATTTTCAAAAGGTTATGTAAAGTACTATTTTTGAGATTCATGAGATGGTTTTTAGCTAAGGCTCACAAGTACAGTTTTAAAGAGATGTTTTGGAGTCAAGACGCCCCAGCCTAGTTTTAAACCATGTTTTGAGCCAAGGCTCGTAAGTAGAGTTTAATCAGATTTTGAGAGAAAAGCTTCACAGATGATTTTAAAAAATTCATTATATGTTATAACTAAAGTTCTCTATAATGATGTTTTTAGTTTTGCCTCACAGAGGGCCAAGTTATATGAGCATATGTTTTGGGAGAATTATCTAGCGTTGAGAGTTGAATGAGCAGGTTCAGACAACCCCAAAGCCCCAAGACTACCTATTCAGCATAGGATAGGATCATACCATTAATTCGAGAGGATCCTCAAATAAGTCCCTAGTAAGGACTTCAATCAAGGATCCACTGTTCAGTTTTGTCCTCAGCCCTGACATGGCTTTGGATAGTCCTCCATGTGGGCTAGAGGTAGGATCATTATGCGCTAATTCATGATGGTTGTCGGTTATGAGAAACGCCTATTTAAGGATATACATTACTTGCATATGTATTTACATAAATTATTACGATGCATGAGTTTTATTTCATAAACTATTTTACACATTGATCATATTATTATACTGTGTCCATGCATCATTTAAAGTTTCAGAGTATAGTTTTAGTTTATTGTTTCATGTCAAGTTATTATTTCCAGTTGTGTCCATTACTTATGATATTCTTGTTAACGCTATTTCATTTAGCTATTTTACATACCGTACATTCCATGTACTGACACCCTATTTGGCACTGCATCGTGTTATTATGCAGACTCAGGTGGACAAGGATAGAAAGAGATGCTTCGCTAGGACTTCACTTCATCCAGCTATTGGTGAGGCCTTCTATATTCAGAGTGTCATAATTTGATTGAGTTTTTTAATTTATAGAGCTTTAGGTGTTCATGGAAAATTCTATTATAGAATTTATTTAAGTTATAGAACAAATTCTCTTTTATTACATTAAGCTCTCTATGTTTTAGCTTCCACATTTTTTAATTGAGATCGAAACTATTACACCCCGTAAGTTTCTATCATTCAACCGATGCACGCGTACATATGTCGATATTTGGAGTACGACGCATGCGAGGAAGGGCTTGGGGAATGAGCATACGAGCGCGTTATCGAGCGAACAGGAGCCTAGGGCCGGAGGTAGGGTGCACCGGATGCTGCTTCGCGCGGCCATGCTTGTGCACTGGCCAGCGCATCGCGCCCATATTCTGGCGCTATGGCTTCCCCCCTGCCCACCACCTCAAATCTATATAAGGTCCTTCATGTTCAGTCAAATCATTTCAATATTTCCCCAAGTTAGAGGAGAAAATGTGTGCGACTGGTATGTGTGGTTTTCGCCGAATTATGTCGCTAAACCCCATTCAATTGCCAATTCATCTTTGATAACAAGTTTTGGGCCTATGGGGAATGTCCTTATGAAGTTATTTCTTGAAATCTAACTTGGATAGTCAGATTCCCACCGAGTATAAGTTGTAGAAATCATTTAAAATTGAGCCCTAAGCGGATACAAGTGATAAGTAAGTATTTCTACCTTCTAAACCCTCGGGAATTTGTATGTTTTTGGCTGAATTGAATAGAATTTGAATTATACTTAATACGCTTAGATGATATTGTTATTAGCTGTTTCCTAGTATTGAAAATAGCTTTATTCTCTCAGCGTAAGGGCTACAAATTGGAGGAATCACTGACTTTAGGTTAGAACTGTTTGGGTAAATGGAAATTGACAATTAAGGTATGTAAAGGCTAACCTCTTCAACAAGTTATTCTCGTTGAAACACTGACACGACTTGTATTCCTTTTGTAACTTAAGAATTCGAGTGCTGCAGTTAGTCTCTACGAATGGAATTTAGATTGTAATGTAGTGTCCCCGGTTAGGGTTGATAGTATTTCGTACGACCTTTCGCCAGGAATAACTGAGGGGTTGCTAGTTGTATGAACTGCTTATGAAGCTATAAACTGCTTATGGAGCTACAATGCTGCTAATGCTTATAGAGCTATAGATTGCTTACAGAGCTATGATGCTGCTATCATTTACAAGAAATGTAGACCGCTTTCGGAGCTACTGTATTGCAACGGAGTTACTGAGTTACTTACGTAGTTATTAACTGTATTAGAGGACTAAAGTAAACCTTCGGGGCTATGCTAGAGTCTTTTATGAACTCCTTCTATGCCAAGATGGCACCACCGACCTTGACTAGGGCCTAGGGTGCCCGATACACAGTTGCAGTCATATGTGGGACCTTAGGGGTACCGATAGGGGTATATAGACTGATTGGCGCTTTCCGGGGCTTATAGGGGCCTAGGTAGGTTATCTTTGTATTGATTGTACCTTTTAGGATTATGAGGGCTCCGTTAGGTCCTTATTTGAATATTATTTGCTAGCTATAGCTTATAGCTATGCTATTGCACAGGTTAAATTCTGATTCCTGTTGTGGATTACTTCTAGTTCTTTTTATAGCTTTCATTCAGCTATTTTTATTACTGCCTTACATATTCGACACGTATTTTGCTGATGCCCATATATGCGACGTTGCATACTTGCCTGCAGGTTTGAACAGACGAGTTTTAGGACCTCCTTAGTAGCTACTTAGGGTCAACATATTGGTTAGCTCCCTTCCTTCGGAGTTTCCAGTTAAAGAAGGTTTTCTTATTTCTATTATATAGCTTTTGGGTAGACCGAGGCCCTGTCTCGACTACTATTCTACTCTTAGAGGCTTGTGGACTATAGTTTCTAATTGTTGGTTATTGCTGGCCATGTGGGGCCTATGTATATTATGTTTTGTATGTTGGCCGTGTGGTTCCTAGCTTAGCTAGCGGTTAGCAGCCTTTTCGGCTATAGTATATATATAACTGCCTATCTTTCTTTTGTCATGACTTAGACAGTATGGTGGTCTTGTTGGCTCGCATAGGATCCTTTTATTATTGGGATTGTTGGGTTAGATGTTTTTATGCAGGTTTGTTGTGTGGCCTAGTTGTCCCGAGGTTGTGTTTATAGACAAGATATAATTGTTTATTTTCTTGATTTTAAGTTGCTGACAGGCACCTGAGGTGCATATGCCCAGCTAGGTCTGCTCAGGTTCCAGTGTGACACTAGGTGCCAGTTACGCCTCCCAAGGTGGGGCGTGACAGAAACTAATAGTAAGCCAGGCCAAGGGTTCGCATGGATCATGAAAGTGGTTTGAGTTCCGGTCTATGCCCAAGGTCTAGATTTGAGGTATGACAGTACTAAAGCTCCCAGGATCGATCACGCTTATCCTACACCAACAAACGTAGTTTTTGATATGTGCTTTTGGACATACTTGTGTCATCTCGGTCAACCACTTACTCCTTTTTGAAAACATTAAAATCATTATAGCCCTTGGGCTCTTTAGTACTTAGTAAACATTTTCATGGAAAAGTACATAAGTGGATTCTTAGAGAGGTAGGATCAAATACTTTAAAAGGATCATGCTCAATTCACATTTTCTCAACTATAAAATTTGATGGTGGTGTCCTTGGCCAAACATAGTAGTACAATAATCTTCCATTCAAAAGATGTGGCCTTAGCTAAGATACAACCATAGCATTACATATTTCATCAACAAGACACGTGGCCTTTGACAAAATGCATATTAGCATTCTGAAATCATGGCTGGAATTTAGGCATTTTCAACATAAGGGCAAAATTGTCATTTTTCAACATGATACAAGAACCTTCATAAAATAATCTAAAAATTAGTCACGATCTGAAAATCACGTAAAAGTAGGAAAGTTCTCAAAGTATTTAGTCATGATATTATAGTTCATAGCTTAACTTGAAGAAGACCTAAAAATCTTGCATAGATGTAGAAAATAGGGGAAATTGATGGGAAGAGCATGATGTCCCACATTTCAAATTGCCTTTGTAACACCCAAAAATTTTCTAAGATTAGATTCTAAACTAAAATGGAGAAAATAGGAAAAAATTGCATCAGGTCACAAAACAAGTTGTGGTGTGACTCGTCAAGTGACCGACGGTTCATGGTGTGACCTGTTAAGTGTGTAAGTTGGTGAAAAAGTTGAGTTTCAGAGAGTCTTGGTGACTGGTTAAGTGACCCTTAAGTGGCACGATGAATCGTCAAGAGAAGTCAGACAATTTGAAAAGAATTTTCTAGTGGCAATGGGTTAGGGGATGACCCATCAAGACTCCCAACGGGTCATCTAGTCACACGTTGGGTTTGGCAGTGAGTAATTTCTTGTCGGGTCATTAGGGTGCTTTCGTAGTTTCTAAGTTNCTCCCAACGGGTCATCTAGTCACACGTTGGGTTTGGCAGTGAGTAATTTCTTGTCGGGTCATTAAGGGTGCTTTCGTAGTTTCTAAGTTTCTAACTCCTAAGCTAAGTCATTTTATACCTCCTAAAGGGTGTTAAGGGTTTTAATCATCTTAAATCCTCATTCTACTCCAAACACTCCTAAGTGAAGATCAAATCCCCTTAAGAGAAACAAGGGTTCTTCATCAAATCTTCCCCTAAGTTCCTTTGGGTCTCTAATCAAGTGGAGGATTCTTCAAGCCTAGGTACGTAGGGTCATGAATGGGGGAATTCTTCCATCCTCATGCTCAATTTCATCCCTAATCTATTATTTTAAGTCTCCAGTCATGTTATGTTGAAATTTTAGGGTTTAACCCAATTCCATGCAATTATCCATGCTATCTCTATGAGTTCAATTCTCTCATGTTCAAATTGATGAAATATAGTTATTAGGGAAAATTTCACTCTCAAATTCCACATGAATTTATGATTTCAAGCTTATGATGATTTTGCCATATTATGCATGATTTTATGAATTTCAAGGTTATGAGCCCATGATATCTAGTATAATGAATTATCAACGTATGCATGACTATTATGAAATTTTAAACTTATGATTCCATGGTTTCGACTTATGAAGCTTATTTCAAGTATGTATGGTCTCATGTTTTGGGCAAGCCCATGTAATGTCAAGCATGTTTAATCATGATTTTTGCCAAGGCTTACGTGATCATTTTTAAAGAAATGTTTAGAGTCAAGACTCCAAGGTAAATGATTCAAGTTATGTTTGAGAATAGAATTATGAGTAATATTCATGTTTTGGGAGTAGTGTCTAGCACCGAGTAGGCTTGGGATTCCAAGGACACCGATCTCAGAACTATGTGCTTCTGTAGGTATATATTTATATTTTTGGGACCTCTCAAAAGGGTGATTACCCTGCCCGATGGCATATCATGATATTACACCTTATTCTTCCTTTGCCCTAGAAAGTCTTAGGGTGGCTCTCCTCCATGTGGGCAAGACATGGGATCATTATGTGCTCATACGTGATGGTTTTCGGTTATGACGAGTCTCCTATTGTTCCTCATATTTTCAATTACTCATGTTCATATTTTAGGATATTGTGTTTTATGGAATATTTGACCCATTGATTAGTTTATGAGTTTCATGTATGATTTTAAGTATGGTACACTATATGATTTCTATTTCAAATCCTTGGGTCGTTATGATTAGCTTATGATGGATATCTCATGATTATGTCAATTTTAGGAATATGGCTTTAGTATGCTGTCCTTACTCTTATGCTCTATCTTGTTTTACATTCATGATTTCAGATTATCATTTTACTAGCATGTTTACTTTCTCTACATACTAAGTATATTCAAAGTACTGACCGCATACTCTATGCTATGTCGTCTTATGATATAGGTTTGGTGATCCGTCTCAATCCGGTCATTAGCTTGCTCCCGCTCAATCCATCTCTATCCCAGTTTTGGTGAGTCCTCATGATCCGAGGACATCAGTTTTGATTATATATTTTTGTTTATGCCTTTTTGTTTTAGATCTTAGCGATCTAGTTGGGGGTGTTATCCCATCAACTCATCAAATGTTTAGAGGCTTTCAGATAGCTTCGTATAGATGGTTCAGCGATGTTGGTTCGTGTTTACATTTATGTTGATATGTTATGCTGACTTTCCCTTATATCATGTTCATGCTTTAGTTTTTCTTAGCTGTGCTCTTAATCATGCTTTATATGTGCCATGGGTTAGCTTGGAGCCAATCGTGGTTCTAGGTCCCGTGTCTTGATTTGGGGTCCCAACTCAGGTCATGAAAAACTTGGTATCAGAGAATTCAGTTTTAGAGTGTCTTAGGGTGTCTGAAACCCAAGTTAAGTAGAGACCTTTTCATGGGTGTGAAGCGCGCCACACTTATGGGGAAGGGGCTATGGGACATTTTAGGAAATATTTCCTTTTTTCATGATCTATATCGTGCGATGAAACCTCCTATTCCCCTAATTCGTGCTATACGCGTTTGTAGAAATATGCCTCCCCGCTTAGCCAAGAGAAGAAAAAGTGACAATGAAAATGGCAATGGAGGTAGGCATCAGCCAGCTCCACCAACTCCAGCTGATCTATTACCGGAGCTAGTTACTCATGCCGAGCTTAGGGCGGCATTTTAGATGTTAGCACAGGCCATGACCGTCCAGGTCAATTAGCAGGATGTGGCTCATGTGAACCAAAATGGAAATACGTAGCGGCTAGGGTGCGAGACTTCCTCAAGATGAACCCATCTGAGTTTCATTAGATAAAAGTGGATGAGGACCCACAAGTGTTTATTGAGGCGGTCCAGAAGTCTACCTAGGTGATGGGTGTTTCAGGAGAGGACAGTGCAAACTTGGCCACCTATCAGCTCAATGGGGTTGCTCATATTTAGTTCTGGTAGTGAAAGGAGAGCTGGGGAGTTGGTGTAGTTCCCGTTGGCTAGGATGAGTTTGTTACGACTTTTTTGGACAGGTTATTCCCCCGAGAGTTGAGGGAAGCAAAGGCAGCCGATTTCGTCAATCTGAAGAAGAATGATATGACTATTCAGGACTATGCTCTAAAGTTTACCCAACTGTCCAAGTATGCTCTGGAGATGGTTGTTGATCCGAGGGCTCGTATGAGCAAGTTCGTGAATAGAGTCACAAATTCATTGGTCAAGGAGTGCAGGACCACCATACTGATTAATGATATAGATATCTCCCGATTGATAATATATGCCCTACAGATAGATGCAGAGCAGATGAAGGAGAAAGTAAGAAAGGCTAAGAGGGCCAGGACGAGGATCCATGGGCATTCTTAGTAAAGATCCAGTGGTGGACATCGCTCTCAGTTCCACTAGAGGTTGTTAGCCCAGCTCGATCATCAGCCAGCATCCCATACAAATCTCGAGGATATTAGAGAGTTAGGGCATCAGGCTCTAGGAGACAGAGGAGCATGACAGGGGAGAACACTTTTCCAGTTTGTAGGAAGTATGGTAGGAGGCACCCCTGAGAATATTTGGTTGGCACTAATGGTTGCTTCAGGTGTGGGAAGTCTGAACACACGCTCAGAGATTGTCCTTTAGCTAGACAGGGTGACGGAAGAGGCCATGCCCTAGCCACCACTTCATCAACTCCGTTAGCTCATGCATCTCAGTAGGGCACCTCTTGTAGTACAACGGGCGGACATCTCCAGAACAGGTTCTTTGCACTTTCATCTCGCCAAGAGTAGGAGTGCTCACCTGATGTGGTTAATGGTACGTTGCGAGTATTTCATCTTGATGTTTATGCATTATTAGATCTAGGGGCTACATTATCCTTCATGATTCCCTATGTCGCTATTAGTTTTGGTGTCAATCTTGAAATCCTATCAGAATCCTTTTCAGTCTCTACTCTTGTCGGTGAGTTAGTTTAGCTCGAAGGATATACATAAATTTCCCTATCACGATTCTTCAGAAAGTCACCTTAGCTGACTTAGTGGAGTTAGATATGACCAACTTTGATGTTATCTTTTGTATGGATTGGTAACATGCCTTTTATGCCTCAGTCAATTATTAAACCCATGCGGTAAAGTTGCGATTTTCGGGTGAACCAGTCTTAGAGTGGAAGGGTAGTTCAATTGTGCCTGTAAGTTGTGCCAGAAATATGATCTCCAAGGGTTGTGTATACCATCTAGTTTGGTTTAAGGATTCTATGTCCGAGACCCTGACTCTTTAGTCAGTTCCTATTGTATGTGAGTATCAGGAGGTTTCCCAGATGATCTACCAAGACTCCCTCCCGAGCAGGAGATTGACTTTGGTATTGACCTTCTCCCTGATACACAACCCATATACATTCCTCCTTACAGAATGGGTCCAACAGAGCTAAAGGAGTTGAAAGAGCAGTTGAAGGATCTCCTAGATAAGAGTTTCATCAGGCCTACTAAGTCCCAATGAGGTGCTCCAGTTCTTTTTGTCTAGAAGAAGGATGGTTCTCTTGGGATGTACATTGATTATCGACACTTGAACAAAGTCACAATAAAGAATAAGTATCCCCTCCCTAGGATTCATAACTTGCTGGACTAGCTCCAGGGTGCTAACTGCTTTTCAAAGTTAGACCTCAGATTCAACTATCATCAGCTCAGAGTTAGGGAGAGTGACATTTTGAAGAAAGCCATCATGACTCGATATGGTCACTATAAGTTCATAGTTATGTCTTTTGGACTAACAAATGCTCCCAAGATTTTATGGACATGATGAACAGGGTGTTTAAGTAGTATTTGGATATGTTCATGATTGTCTTCATAGATGATATTCTCATATACTCTCACAGCGAGGAAGAGCATTTGAGGATTGTGTTGCAGACTCTCAAGGATCGCCAACTATTTTCTAAATTCAGTAAGTGTAAGTTTTGACTGAACTCAGTAGCATTCTTAGGTTATATGGTGTCTATTTAGGGTATACACATGGACTCTCAAAAGATAGAAGCAGTGAAGAAATTGTCCTATACCTGTCAATCCTACAGATATTAGGAGCTTCTTGGGTTTAGTTTGTTACTACAGGATGTTTGTAGAGGGGTTTTCATCAATTGCAGCACCATTGACTAAGTTGACCCAGAATAAGGTCAAATTTTAGTGGTCTGATGCTTGTAGGAAGAGTTTTCAAGAGTTAATGACCCGACTCACTTTAGCCCTAGTATTGACCCTACCAGTGGACACAGATGGTTTCATTGTGTATTATGATGTCTCTACGGTTGGTCTTGGATGTGTATTGATACAACATGATAAAGTCATTGAGTATGCCTTTAGACAGCTTAAGACTCATGAGAAGAATTATCTGACGCATGACCTGGAGTTAGAAGCCGTGGTGTTTGCCTTAAAGATTTGGAGGCATTATTTGTACGAGGTGCATATAGATATGTTCACGGACCACAGGAGCCTTCAGTATGTGTTTACTCAGAAGGATCTGAATTTGTGAAGAAGGAGATGGCTAGAGCTTTTCAAGGACTATGAAATGAGTTTTCTTTATCATCCGGGCAAGGCCAATGTAGTGGAGGATGTTTAAGTAAGTTGTCCATGGAGAATGTGTACCATGTCGAGGATGGGAGAAAGGAGTTGGTGAATGATGTCCATAAGCTTGCTTGTTTAGGAGTTCACCTTACAAATTCATCGGATGATGGAGTTATCATTCAAAATGAGTTGAAATCTTCATTGGCAACAAAGGTTAAAGCAAGGCAAGATGAGGATCCTATCTTGGTGAAGTTGAAGGAAGCTATTCAGAATCAGAAGGTAGAGGTTTTCTCCCAACGGGGAGATGGTGTACTTTGATATCAAGGCCGACTGTGTGTTTTGATTGTGGATGAATTGAGAGAATGGATGTTGAGTGACCTACGGGAGGTCTATTGGTGGAATGGCATGAAGAAGGACATAGCAAAATTTGTGGCCAAGTGTCCGAATTTCCAATAGGTGAAGGTCGAGCATCATAGACTTGGAAGTATGCTTCAGGATATCAGCATCCCTACTTGAAAGTGGGAAGAGATCAATATGGACTTCATTACAGGATTGCCTCATACACGCTGACAGTGTGACTCCATATAGGTGATTGTGGATAGGTTGACCAAATCAACACATTTTTACTGGTCAAAACTACAAATTCAGCAGAGGGTTATGGTAGATTGTACATTCAGGAGTTGTTTCAATTGCATGGAGTTCCTTTGTCCATCATCTCAGATAGGGGTACTAAGTTCACCTCTCAATTTTTGAGATTGTTTTAGAAGGGACTTGGTGCTCAGGTGAAGCTTAGTACAACTTTTCACTCACAAACTGATGGTTAGGCTGAGCGGACTATTCAGACTCTTGAGGACATGTTAAGAGAGTGTGTGGTTGATTTTAAGGGTAGTTGGAATGATCACTTACCTCTCATTGAGTTTGCCTATAATAACAATTATCACTCCAGCATTCAGATGGCTCCGTTTGAGGCTCTTTACGAGCGGAGCTATAGTCTTTACGAGCGGAGCTATAGGTCACCTATTGGATGGTTCAAGGTAGGTGAACCTATGTTGATAGGGCTAGATTCAGTTCATGAGGTGTTGGAAAAAGTTCATCTTATTATAGAAAGCTGGAAACAACTTAGAGTCGTCAGAAAATCTTACATGGATGTGTTAGGAGGAGAGAGCTTGATTTTGAGGCAGATGTTGGGTGTTTCTGGAAGGTGTCTCGTATGAGGAGTCATGAGGTTCTATAAGAAAGGGAAGCTTAGTCACCAATATGTTGGCTCCTATAAGGTTTGCGTAGTTGGCAAGGACATATGAGTTGGAGCTAACAACAGAGTTAGCTTCGGTGCATCCAATTTTCCATTTATCTTTGTTAAAGAAGTGCATTGGCGATTCAGCCTTAGTTGTTCCAGTGGAGAGCATTGGGATGAAGGATAGCCTTACTTATGGGAAGAAGTTCCAATGATAGATCCTTGATGATCAGGCTTAGATGTTGAGGAATAAGGCACCTTCAATGAAGGTTTTATGGAGAAATTAGCTTGTTGAGGTAGCTACGTGGGAAGCTCAGCTTGTGATATGATGGATAAATATTCGCATCATTTTCCTTACGGCTTAGTTCCAACATGAGGTACCAGTTTCCTCCTTATTACTCTATTTAGTTTCATATCATGTTCAAGTCTCTCAGCCTTTCACGCAAAGCATGCGTGTATGTTTCACGAATTCAGCTTAGTCATGTATTTCAGTCCCAGTCAGTCATTTTGTAGTTTCAGCATATAGATTTTAGTTTTAATTGCAGTTCTTTCCTAGCCTCTCAATATGCTTAATCTACATTTGAGAATGAGGTTCCTGACGGGGAGATAATGTAACACCCGAAAAAGTCCTACTAGACGCTTTGAGGGTTCAAATGGAGAAAATAGGAAAACCGCACCAGGTGACAAAACGAGTCAAGATGTGACTGGTTGGAGGACCTGATGGGGTGGTGCGACCCTTTAAGTATGGAAGTTGGTGAAAAAGGGAGTTTCTGTAAGAGTCTTAATGATTGGTTATGACCTGTTAAGACAACACAATCATGAGGCGTCAAAAGAAGATCAGGAAATTTGAAAAGAATTTGTGAGTGGTAAATGGGTCAGGGGACGACCTGTCAAGTCTCTTAATGTGTTGTCTACTCACTCATTGGGTTTGACAGTGAGTAATTTCCTATTAGGTCATTAAGGGTGTTTTCATAATTTCTAAGTTCCTAACTCCTAAACTAAGTAATTTTAAGCCTCCTAAAGAGTGTTTCTAAGGGTTTTAATCATCCTAAACCCTCATTCTACTCCGAACAATCCTAAGTGAAGATCAAATCCTCAAGAGAAGCTAGGGTTCTTCATCAAATCTTCCTCACTCCCTTTGGCCCCAATCAAGTGGAGGATTCTTCAAGCGTTGTGTATGTAGGGTCAAGAATGGGAAATTCTTCCACTCTCATACCCAATTTCATCACTAACCTATGATGGTGCCCAATCATGTTATGTTGAAATTCTAGGTTTAACCTAATTCCATGCAATTATCCATTCTATCTCTATGGGTTCAATTCTCTCATGCTTCAATTTATGAAGGTGTTTACTTAGGGCAACTTTACCTCAAATTCCTCATGAATTGATGATTTTAAGCTTATGATGATTTTTCCATATTATGCATAATTTTATGAATTTCAAGCTTATGAGCTCGTGATTTCTAGTATGATGAACTATCAAAGTGTAAAAGGAATATTAGAATTCTTAAACTTGATTCCATGATTTCTGATTTATGGCTTATGTCAAGTATATACAATCTATGTTTTGAGAAAGCCCATATAATGTCAAGTATGTTTTATCATGATTTTAGCCAAGGCTTATACATCAGTTTTTTTGTAAAGAAATGTTTGGAGTCAAGACTCAGTTAAATGATTCAAGCTATGTTTGAGAATAGAATTATGAGAAATATGCATGTTTTGGAGAGTTGTGTCTAGCACCGCAGGCCAGGGATTTTGAGGACCCCAATCTCGTAACTACGCACCACCGTAGTTATATATTTATATTTGGGACCTTTCATAAGAGTTCCCCCACTCGAGGGCACATTGTGATATCATACCTTTTTTTTATTTACCATGGAAAAGCTTAGGATGACTCTCCTCTATGTTGGAAAGACATGGGATCATCATGTGCTCATACGTGATGGTTGTCGGTTATGACGAGTCTCCCATTGTTCCTCATGTTTTCAGTTACTCATGTTCATGTCTTATGATATTCCGTTTTATAGCATATATGTCCCATTGATCAATTTATGAGTTTTATCTATGATTTCAAATATGGTACACTACATGATTTCTATTTCTAAACCTTGGGTTATTATGTTCAAATTTTACGATGGATGTCTCATGATTATGTCTATTTCAAGAGTATGGCTTGGTATGCTTTCCTTACTCTTATGCTCTATCTTATGTACATTCATGATTTAAGATTATTCTTTTAAGGATATTTTACTTTCTACATTTATACATTCAAAATACTCACTCAGTATATGCCATATCATCTCATGATATAGGTTTGGGTGCTCCATCTAAGTCCTATTGTTAGCTTTCTCACACTCAGTCCAACTCTATCCTAGTTATGGTGAGTCCTCGTGATATGAGGATGTTAGTATTGATTATATCTTTTTTATGTCTTTTTGTTTCATATCTTAACAAGGTATTGGGGGTGTTGTCCATCGCCTCATCGTATGTTTAAAGGCTTTTCGTATAGCTTTGTATAGATGGTTCGGTGATGTTGGTTCGTGTTTATATTTATGTTAATATTTTGTGCAGACTTCCACTTATATCATGTTCATACTTTAATTTCGCTTAGCTATGCTCTTAATCATACTTTATATGTGCATGGGTTAGCTTGGAGCCATTCGTAGTTCTAGGTCCCTGTCTCGATTCAAGTCCCAAACCAGGTTGTGACAGCGTTACATACCTTAATGCTTTTACAAGCAAAGAGAGTCCAATAGAGGAGGGAGAGAGAAGAGTCTTGCTAAGTCCTTCTCTACCTTAGAGAAGGTCCTCCTTGAACCCTAAGAGAGAGAAAGCTATGTTTACTAAATTACGCCATATGCAAGGGAAAATCCATAGAGATGACGAGAAGATTTACCTTAAGCCTTGAAGGGCTTGGGAGAACTTGGGGATGATATTTTAACTGAGAGGGAGGAGAAATTACACCTAGGTTCGGGAGGTGTATTTATAGACAAGGGTAAAAATTAGAAGATGGAACCTGACGTTGCAGGAAGGCCGCCTCTCCCAAGAACGGTCCATCCTTTCTGGTGACTTCACCGCAGGTCGGGCTAAGTCCTAAAGGACGGAACAACTGACGGGAAATCTTTCCAGCGACTTGCTCCATTTTCTTCATCCTTCTAACTAGAAACCCCACTCATCATCCCTTTCATCGACAGTTGGAGGAATAGTTTGTCTTTTTAAAAGATGGTCCGCACTCTTCCCCTCCATCCTTATTTCAAAAACTCTAATTTTCCCATTCTATTCGATCATCCAAGGGATGGTTCATCCTTCACTTCAATGGTCCTCGTTCACGTTGTCCTTTGCTCTGCAGCTTTTCAGTGCAGTGATTTCTTTCTAAACTTAGGCTCCACCATTCAAACTATTAGACATTTTTACACTAGAGAAAAGGTTTAATTTCCATTCTAACCTCACCATAATTCCTTTTGAGAGTGTGGGGTATTATAATATCTCCCTTTTGGGATCATTCGTCCTGAATTACAAAGTATGAGTACACTAGTAAACTTTGGAATCCCTAAATACTAGTAGACTCCGAAATCCTAAAAAAGTTTCTCCAGAGTTTCCTTTATAACCAACACTATTTCCAGATTTCACATCATCATAAGAACTAACCAAAATAACAACATAAGCCTCAATAGGGAAAATTTTTACATGTCACATGAAAGCAACACACAACAAATCACATTGGGCCCTCATACGCCTCACACTCTACAAAAAATGTAAATCCCTTGACACCTATAGCATATCATATTGATATTTCCATGGAGGAACCGTATCACCGCTCGACATCAGATCATAAAGGAGAAATTCATGATTATGGTAAGTAAACAATTATAGGCATGAATCATGGAAAGGAAGAGAGCATAGCGGAAATTTAACATGCCGGAGGTCATAGCAAGGTTTCATTACCTAAGATATTATGGTGTTACTGATAGGGAATATGAATGGTACCTAGGGCCTACCGCTACTCAAGGAATAATCGTGAATATGTGGATTTCATTTCTTCTCTCGCTCCCATGTGTCCTCTCGACATTTTGGTTTATCCATGTCACTCCCCACTAAGGCAATTTCTTTAGTTCTCAACTTGCGGACTGGTGATCTAAGATGGAAAAAACCTTCCTAACATGACATATGGAACATGATGCACCGATGCTACTTTTCTAAGGGAAAATCTAGCTCATAAGCTACTAAACCAACTTAAGACTATTTGAGTCATAGAACGACCAAGACAAACAGATCGTGGTCACCTCCAATGGGCCGTTGTCTGAGTCATTGTTCATCTTAGTAGAATTTCTCTTCCAAGAACCCACGAGTCGAATGATGAGTCATCATATGATGTAACGACTAGTGTGGGTGGTTCCTCGTTAGTTGGAGCTTTAGGGTGTGGGTTGATGATCTCCTTCAGTGATAAAGAATGGAAACAACGCCCGTTGTATTGCACAATGAGTCGTTGTGTCCACTCGTGGTGTCAAGCCCTAAGAATCCTTCAGGATTTTCGTAGATAGGACGAGAGGCATTAGCCTAATTGCTGTCCCAACCAATGAGTCATTGTGTCACCTCTGCTAGAGAGGGGGCCCGGTTGCTCAAGACCCCCATAGTGGCCACTAGAGGTACCAATGACCCATTGGTTCTTCCCAATGAGTCATGATCTTCATCTGTTGACAATTCTAGTAAGCCCTAGATTTAGGCCCAGGACCAACGACTAGTCCTAATGAGTCGTGGTATCAAAACCAACGACTCGCCCGGTGATCTGTTCCCTCACTGGCAGTTTTCCGCATTTACTCTCGGTTATTTTAGTAACTTCCCAACTTTTTAATCCCTAAACTAATTCATTTTGGGTTATATTCAGGGATTTAGGATGGGTAATATACTTTCATTCCTCATTCCTTTCATTCCCCAAGATTCAGAATGTAGAACACCGCCGTAGCTACAGAAAGGTGGCAAGGGTTTCGATTCTTGTTCTCGTAATTTTTCAAGGATTTTCTTGTGAAATCCTTCACTGTACGTGAGAATTTAGCAAGGGAATTGTCCTTCCCTTATACCCCGAAAACCCATTTAAATTATCTTATCAGTCCTAGCCCTGAGATTTTGAAATTTAATAATTTTTTAGTCAAATTCTGATGTCATTCATATGGAATGTTGTTCATATTTTTAGTTGCCATGTTTCCATTACTTAGAGATCATGTTGATATTTGTTTCTGTAAAGATGGTTTTAGCCCTAACTTTTGAATACAGTAATTAGAGTCTTGCTTAATTGATTAGTTATTTATGATGCTTGGATTCTATTAGTGCTAAATTCCCATGTTATTACATCAGTTGAAATCTCGCCAGTTGCATACTAGTCTAGTTTCAAATAATATTAGTATTCTCAAGATTTGCAATGCCGGCCACACCGCCTTGACTATAGTCTTTCTTGAGGTGTCGTACGTCTCCCAACTATCAGTTGTTAGTTATGAGATATTAGTTTGTTCTTTAGATGATTAGACAAGAAGCTCTAACCAGTCTTAGAACTACCAAACAGCTTCGCTTGTTATTTGAGACATTTATGACGCTTCCAAATAAGAAGCTCTAGCTAGTCTTAGAGCACGATAAATAATCCGGTCCGAGACTCCAGCAATTTCTAGATAAGATTCCTGATTTAGTCTTGGACCCCACTCGAGCTATCAGCTTAGTAGTCGATTAGACTATCCAAAGGGGAGTAGGTTAGAACCGAGTGAACCGGGGGTCTCAGCCGCACCTGTGCTCTTAACTACGTCGCTTCCACCATAGGTTATTTTACAATTCTATGGCCCCAAAGTTGTGATCACCCAGTTCATGCCTTTATATCCTGGCAAGGTATATTAGGTCCTATTGATGGGGCATATACATCTAAATCTACTTCTAACTCACATGGTTATATGTTGGTTATAGACTCTCCCACTAATCATTATAGTTTTATCTTAACTTAGTTCAGTACTTTTTCAGTTTTTCTCAGTTCAGTACATTTTCAGTTTTAGTTCGGTTTACGAAGGACCCAGATCAGTATCTTAGATCCAGGACATGTTTATGACCATCAACCAGTAATAATATTAACCATACGTTATTTTAGTTGTTCACAGATTTCGGGTTGGTAATTTCATGTCATCTCGCCTTATTTACTTGCTCTTTCATGTTTATTATATCTATCGCTTAGTAAGTACATTCCAAGTACTGATGCGTACCTTCTATGCTATATCGTATCATGATAGAGGCTTAGGTTCTCACTTCTAGCATTATCAGCTTAGAATCCTTCTGGATGATATTAGTAGAAGCTTGGTGAGTCCTCATCTTTCGAGGACGAATATTTATTTTCAGACTGTAGAGTTAGCTGGGGTTTGTCCCAGCAACTCAGCAGTTAGTAGATAGCTTTTCAGACATAGACTATATTCGCATTGTTTCGTATGTATGGACTTTTGTCAAAGTCAATTTTATTTTCTTAAATAATAATATATTTTTAAAGCTTCTTCTTATGTTTATCATTACCAGTGTTATGATAGACCATAGGCTGTTTTAAGTTTGTGACCTAGTACCATGTTCTGTCCAAGGTATAGACTCGAGTCATGAAAAACTTGGTATCGTGAGCACTAGATTTAGAGTATCCTAGGATGCTTGAAAGCCGTGTCAAGTAGAGTCCTTTTCATGGGTGTGAAGCGTGCCACACTTATGAAGGGGAGGTTACGAGACATTATTAGGAAAACTCCCTTTTGTTCATACTCCTTATCGTGGTGCCAGTTCAATTCCAAACATTCTCCTAATTCGTGCTCTATTCCATTTTAGTGAAACTATGCCTCCAAGATGAGGAAACAGAAAAAGGGTCAGTAACCCTAACCGACCTGCCCCACCAGCTCCACCAACCTCAGGACGACAAAGTGTCCTTAGCAGAATTCCAAGTGGGGTAATCCAGCTGTTGGCTCGTACGTAACAAACCAAGTGAACTAGCAGTGGTTCCTATAAACACAATGGGTCCGCAATGTACCGCTAGGTTCGGACTCCCCACCCTCCGAATGAACCCTCCAAACTTTCATGGATCCAAGGTGGGAGAGGACCCACAGGAGTTTGTAGATGAGGTGCGGATGATCACCTGGATTATGGGTATTAGTTCCATAGAGAGGCCGATCTCGGCTGCCTACCAATGGAAAGGGGTGGCATAGATTTGGTACGTGGAAGGAAGAGAGACCAGCTGGGAAGAGTTTACTATAGCATTCCTATGGGCCGCATTCTTCCCGAGAGTCGAGGGAGGCTAAGGTCAAAGAATCTCATGAACTTGAAGTAGGGTAACATGACCGTGGAGGAATATGCATTGGAGTTCACGAGGTTATCAAGGTATGTTCCAGAGATGGTAGCTGAGCCAAGGGCTCATATGCTTAAATTCGTCAACGTGGTATCAATCCCGTACTTAAGGAGTGTAGGACCACAATGCTCATAAAGGATATTGACCTCTCCAGCCTAATTGTTCATGCCCAGTAGATTGAGCCCGAAAAGCCGAAAGATATGGAGAGGGAGAACAAGCGGGCTAGGACTCTGGTCAATCATATTATGACAACTAGAGATCTATGGGCAAGAGTCGCCCATAGAAGCAGCAGAGGACTCAACACCCACTTCACCCAAGGCCCCTACTTTTTAGGTACCGCAAGGATCGGAAGGGTGAAGCATCTAGCTCTCAGTCTCAGAGTTACAGTGCCAACAACTGTACCCATCTTGCCCTAAGTGTGGAAAGAACCATCCAGGAATGCCTTCTGTGGCAAGGAGGGTTGCTTGGGCGTGACAAACTAAGTCACCGGGAAAGGGAGTGTCCATTCAGACAAGGGAAATCACAGTCTACCACTCAGCAACTCTAGTAGGCCGACCAACTCAGTAGTCCAACACTTCAGGTATGGATGACGGCCGCTCCAAAATCTCTTTTATGCTTCTCCACTTGATGATAAAGAGAGCTCACTCCGACGTGTCATGAGTATGTTACAGCCCTTCCCTCTAGATGTGTATTCCTACTAGATCTAGGATCCACACTATCATTCAGACTCCCTATGTAGATGTCCAGTTTGAAATCAGTCCAAAAGTCCTCTCAAAACCATTCTTAGTCTCTACCCCAGTTGGTGAGTTAGTTAGAGCCACTGGTGTATAGAAACCGCCCGCCTTAGTATTGAACAAGGTCATTCTAGCTGATCTAGTAGAGTTAGACATGGTGGATTTTGATCTCATTCTTGGCATGGATTGGTTACACTCTGGTTAAGCCTCAGTCGATAGCATAACTAGATTCGTCAGATTTCAATTTCAAATGAGACAGCTTTTAGAATGGATGAAAGGGTGTAGCTTAGCGCCTAAGTGTCGGTTTATTTCCTATCTTAAGGAAAGGAAGCTCATTACTAAAGGGTGCATTTACCACGTAGTTCGGGTCAAAGATTCTAGCTTTGATACCCCAACTATCCAGTTAGTTTCAGTTGTTAGCGAATTCCCGACGTGTTTCCCAAGATCTTCTCGAGTCCCCTCCCGAGTGGGAAATAGACTTCGACACAGACCTTCTTCCATACACTCATCACATCTCCATTCCTCCTTTTATAGAAAGGCTCCACTGAGCTTAAGGAGTTGAAGGACAGCTAAAAGACCTTCTTGTTAAAGGTTTCATCAGGCCCTTCATCTATCCATGGGGTGCTCCAGTTGTTGGTCTATGCGGTAAAGAAAGCGGTACTCTTAGAATATGTATCAATTAATACAATCGAACAAATTTATAATTAAGAATAGGTATCCCCTACCCAGTATTGACAAATTTGTTCGATCAGCTTCAAGGAGCCAGTTGTTATTCCAAGGTGCAGATCTCAGGTCGGGTATCATCAACTTAGAGTCAAGAGAATGTGACATATTGAAAACAACCTTCGTAACCCTATGGTCACTATGAATCTGTGGTTATGTCCTTTGGACTAGTTAATGCCCCTGCAGTTTTCATGGACCTGATGAATAGGGTTTTCTAGCAGTATCTAGATATGTTCATCATTGTATTCATTCATGACATTCTGGTATACCTTAAATAAGAAAGAACATGCTAACTATCTCGAGGATAGTGCCAGCGTACACTTATAGACCGGGCGCTGTTTGCTAAATTTAGCAAATGTTAATTTAGTTGAAGTCTCGTGACTTTCCTTGGTCACGTGGTCTCAGGTTAGGGTATTCATGTGATCCTCAAAATATAGTAGCGGTGAAAGTCACAAGACCTACTTCCTCAATCGATATCAGAAGTTTCTTGGGTCTAGCCTGTTATTACCGATGTTTTATAGAAGGATTTTTCCTCTATCGCATCTCCTCCTCACTAAGTTAACTCAGAAAAAGGTGAAGCTTTAATGGTCGAAGGTGTGTGAGAGGGTTTCCAGGAATTTAAGACTCGACTCACTACCACTCCAGTTTTAACCTTACTAGATGGAACATATAGGTTCGTAGTATATAGTGACGCCCAAAGTTGGAGCTCAAGCATGCTCTAATGTAGCGGGTAAGATGATAGCTTACGCCTCTAGAAAACTCAAGGTTCATTAAAAGAATTATCCGACTCATGATCTTGAGTTGGCAGCAGTGGTGTTTGCTTTGAAGATATGGAGGCATTATCTTTATGGGGATCACATGGATGTTTTCACCGTTCACAAAATCCTTCAATATGTGTTCGCTTAGAAAGACTTGAATCTTTGTCGAGAAGGTGGTTAGGTTATTGAAGGATTAAGACATGAGTGTGCTATACCACCCGGGCAAGGCCAATGTGGTGGCTGATGCCCTAAGCAGAATGTCCATGGGGAGCATTTCTAATGTTGTAGAGGGTAGAAAACAACTGGCAAAGGATATTCAAGAGTTAGATCTGCTGGGAGTGCAATATTGATTCAAATTTGAGGGCGTAGTAGTATTGCAGAGTGGGTCGATTCCCAGGTCGGTTGGGAGTGCAATTGGTTGGATGCAGCTGAGGGCATAGTAGTATTGCAGAGTGAGTCAGATTTCTCGTTAGTTGTCGAAGTTATGTCAAGTTAGGATGAGGATCCCATACTATTTAAACTAAAAGAAAAAGTCCTTAGGAAAGAAGTGGAGGCTTTCTCCAAAGGAGGAGATGGTGTGCTTGCTACCAACACACTGACTATGTGTACTCTGGTGAGACGGAGACAATAGAACTGGCAAAAGCACACAGTTCTAGATGTTCTATCCACCTAGGTGTCACTAACATATACCTGTACCCACGGGGTATCTACCGGTGGAATGGACATGAAAAGAGTACTGCGTAATTTGTATTATGCCCGAATTGCCAACAAGTAAAGGTGGAAAAATCAGAGACCTGGGGTATGACTCAGGATATTAGCATACCTACCTGGGCAGAAGAAGTAAATATGGACTTCATTACAGGTCTACCTCCGTACTCGGGCCAAAATAAAGATGACTCACTTTGGGTGATAGTGGATCGGATGACCAAGTCGCACATTTCCTCCCAGCTAACCACACTAATTGAGGATTATTCTAGACTATACATTCAGGAGTTAGTCAAACCACATGCAGCCTTGTCCATGATTTTAGATAGAGGTACCCAGTTCACCTTGCATTTTTGGAAGTCATTTTGAAAGGACCCGCACTCAAGTCAAGCTCCGCATAACTTTTCACCCTCGCAGATGGACAAGCCGAGTGGACTATTTGTGACCTTAGAAGATATTTTGAGAGTTTGTGTGATCGACTTCAAGGGCAGTTGGGATAATCACCTACCTCTCATCGAGTTTGTGTACAATAATAAATACCACTCAGTATCAGATGGTCTGTTTGAGGCATTATATGGCAGGAGGTGTAGGTCTCCTATAGGGTTGTTTAAAGTTTGTGAAGCTACTCAGGACTAGACTCGCCTATGAAGCTAAGTGCGTGAAGTGCAAATGATCAGGAAAAGGATGAAAATAGCTCAAAACCGATAGAAATTTTATGCTGATGTGAGGAGAAGAGAGTTAGAATTTACTTAGATGATTGGTTTATCCAAAAATATGACCCATAAAAAGGTGATGAGTTTGAAAGAAAGTTGAAAAAAACTCGCTTCGAGGCATGTGAGGACCCTACCTCTAAAGTCCTATGAGTTAGAATTACCTCTAGAGTTATCATCTGTGCACCCAGTCTCCTGTGTAACTTTGAAGAAGTGCACGGTGATTTCAGTTCAGTTGTGCCACTAGAAATGTTGAGGAAGGATAGTCCTCTACGAAGAGGTCCCAGCCGTATCCTAGACCGTCGTGCTCGTAAGTTGAGAAACAAGAAGTCACATCAGTGAAAGTCTTGTGGAGGAACCAGCTAGTTGAGGGAGCCACATGGGAGGAAGAAGCATACATAATGGTCAAATACCCTCATTTATTCCCTTCCAGCTTCAGTTTCAGCATCGTATTGAATTCCTCCTCGATACTCTATTCAGTTCATACCCACGCCCTATCTGCATTTTCAAATATGAATTCTAGGTGCATCAACTCTGTTAGCACGGTCAAATCAGTTTGGAGTCAGTCATTCGTAAATCGGGCTTCATAGACTCCAATCTGGGAATTACAGTACTTTTCCCAATTTTCCAGAAGTTTTAGCCTTCATTCGAGGATGAATGATCCCAAGGGGAGATATTGTGACACCCTAAAACTTTCCTAGTCCAAACTCGTACCTTGCAAGAAAAACCAAGAAACCAAATGTTTTATCTTCATAGAACGACCGCATAATGGACGCAACCCAATGGGCCGTTGTCTCGAAGTCTGTTTAGCTTCCTCAAGTAGAATTTCCTCTAAGAACCCATTGAAGTCAAACAACGAAATTGGCCTTATGTAACAACTCGTAAGGTTCGCTAGTTTGAGCTTCGTGGTATGGTTGATGATCTCCTTCTGTGACAACGAAAGGGCAACAAACCCACCTATTGTATGGCACAACGAGTTTTTGTGTCCAACCATGGTGTGAAGTTCCAAAATACTTTAGGACTTCCAAGAGATAGGACGAGAGGTGAAAATGACTCTTATCCCAACCAACGAGTTATTGTGTCACCCGTTAGGAGGAGTGCGGGCCTAGTGTTTGTTCAAGACCTGCCAAGGCCACGGAGCTACCAACAACCTGCTGGTTCTTCCAACGAGTCGTGGTATACACCCATTGACAGTTCCGCTACTCTATATTTAGGCCTGTAGATCAATGATCGGTCTCAACGAAGTCGTGTGGTATTAACCAACGACTCTGTTCCGTGACCATTTGGTCCTTGTCATGCGCTTTTCTAGGATTTTCTTATAGGGTTATTTTAGTAACTTCCCAGCTTTTTAATCCCTAAACTACGTCATTTTGGGTTATATTCATGGATTTAGAGGGTTATCGACATTCATTCCTCATTCCTCTCATTCCTCAAGAGTCGAATGTAGAATCACAAAATGTAGCCACAGAGCAAGGCAAGGGTTTCAATTTCTTCTCCTTATAATTTTTCAAGGATTTTCTTAGAATCATTCACTAGGTATGTGAGAATTAAGCAAGGGAATTTTCCCTTGTGCCCCCAAAACCCATTTAAATTCTTATCACCCTAGCCCCGAGATTTAGAAATTTAATAATTTTTCGCCAGATTCCTATGTCATTCATGTGGAATGTTGTCCACATTGTTAGCTACATTACTTAGAGACTGCACATACTTGTTCTCGTAAAGATGGTTTTAGCCCTAGCTTTTGAATATAGTAATGTGAGTCTTGCACATTGATTATTTATTCATGATGCTTGGATTTGTTAATGCTAAAATTCCTAAGTGTTAGTTAATATCAGTTGAAATCTCTAGTTTCATGCTAGTCCGCCGCAAGAATATTAATATTCTCAAGATTTTTAGAAATGTCACTCGACATTTGACTATAATCTTTTTCTGAGGTGTCGCAATGCCTCCGTATACGGCTATTTAATCAGTTATCGCTATCAGATAGTTTATTTCTTATACGATTACGACGCTTACAGATAAGTAGCTCTGACCAGTCTTAGAACCAGCTGTTTCAACTTCAGCTTGTTATTTAGATAAAGGCGATGCTTCCGTATAAGGCCTTGATGCCATAGTCTTAGCACCAAGCATGTAATCCGGTCCAATAAGCATTCTCATGTACTTCCATGTAAGTATCCCCGGTTTATTCTTAGACCCCAGTTTCGAGCTATCAACTTAGTAGTCAAATCAGGACTATCCTATGGGAGTAGGACTTAGCACCAAGCAGATCGGGGTCCCACCCAGTTCCTGTAACAACGTTGCCACCATAGGTTGCCATTTGGCCCTATGGCCCTAGATTTGTGGATCACCTCGCTCATGTCTTTATACCTGGCAAGGTATATTGATCCTATCGATGGGGCGTATACGTCGAACTCAATGTCTAGCTCACGTGTTATATATGCTGGTTATAGACTCACACTACTCAATACGCCACTTTTTAGCTCATGAAAAGGCCAATTTATCTCAATTCACAATTTAGTTTAGCTTAGTTCGGCTCGGGCCGCTTTATCTCAGACGCATCTTAGATCCAGGACATGTCTATGACCTTCAGAGTGGTGGTCTTATTGACCATATCAGTTATATTTCAGTTGTTCAGTTTTTAGTATTTAAGTTGGTCATTTCATGTCATCTCGCTTAGTTACTTTCTTTCATGTTTATTATCTCGCTTACTCAATACATTCCAAGTATCAACATACCACCAATAGACTTCTCGCAGGTCGCAAGACATCTTGCAGCTCCTGATGTGTCAAATATCTGGAACCGTGAGACTCATGCAACATTCAATTCTCAACTCATTAACGCTTGGGACAATAATAAGCGACATTGATATCAAAGCACTCGATCTCCCTTGAGAAGACCTTTTACCTTCGACTCAACACCTTCCTTTAACTTTTTACCAAAATAGTGGTCCTTGTCTTCCTAGATTTTACATCGGCCACTGTGTGGACGATTCACTCCATTCTAAATAATAACACCGCCGTCGGTCGAGTCAACTAAATGAACCCTCAACCGTGCAAGTCGATGCACATCCTTCACCAGCTCCTTCCCTCATCTAAATGAGACACACTCTCCAGAAAGTCTACTAAGTGCGTATACTACTACATTAGCCTTGCCCGAGTGGTATAGTACACTCATATCATAATCCTTAAGTAGCACCAACCACCTTCTTGTCAGAGATTTAGGTCCTTCTGGGTAAACACATATTTTAGACTTCTTGTGGTTAGTAAATACATCTACATGGACCCCATACAAATAGTGTCTCCAGATCGTCAATAAAATACTACCGCCGACAATTTCAAGATCATGGGTCGGGTAATTCTTCTCATGAACTTTCATCTGTCTGGAAGCGTACACTATAACTTTACCATGCTGTATCAATACACAACCAAGGCCGATTCTTGAAGCATCGCAATACACCACAAACCTATCATACCCTCTAGTAGGGCCAACACCGGTGCTGAGGTAAGTTGAGTCTTCAACTCCCCGAAAGCTCTCACAAGCCTCTAACCATTGGAACCTCACTTTATTTTGGGTCAATTTGGTCAATGGCGCTGCAATGGACTAAAACCTCAACGAATCTCCGATAATAACCAAACTAACCCTAAAAATCTCCAGATATCTAAGTGGATTCACCAGTCTAGGCAAATTCTTCACCGCTTCTATTTTCCTAGAGAGTCCACCTTCATGCCCTTACTTGACACCACATGGCCCAAAAATGCCAATTTGAAGTCTGTCTCCAAAACTCGCACTCTATGAATTTGCATAGCTGGCATCCTTGAGAGTTCGTAGTGCCACCATCAAGTGAGCGGCATGCTCCTTCACCCCGAGAGTATATAAGGATGTCATCAATAAACATTATAACGAACATATCCAAGTATGTCTGACACCGATCATCAAGTCCATAAAAGTTGTAGGAGCATTCGTTAGTCCAAAAGACATAACTACAAACTCATAATGACCAAGCACGCATCCCGAAGGCTAGCCTTGGGATGTCACTCTCCCGAACACCTGAGTTGATGGCATCTCGAATCTGAGATCTATCTTTGAAAAGCATTTAGCACCCTGAAGCTGGTAAAAAAAATCATCAATCCTGGATAGAGGATACCTGTTCTGATGGCACTTTGATCAATGGTTTAAGCAATCACTAAAACTGGGATTGCTTATCCATCTTTCTTTCGTACAAAGAGAACTGGCACCCCATTAGAATTTGCTCGGTCTAATGAAACCCTTATCTAAAAGGTCCTTCAACTGCTCCTTAAACTCCTTTAACTCGGCTGGGGCCAGCCTGCAAGGAGGAATAGATATAGGTTGCTGTCAATCGTGAAGAAGTTCAATACCAAAATCAATCTCCCGCTTGGGAGGGATTCCCCAGGAATCATCCGGGTAGACTGGATTCTCACATAACACCTGAACTCACTGGATAGTCGGGGTTTTTGAAGTAGCATCCTTAACCCTAACTAGATGGTATAGATAACCTTGGAGATCATCTTCTAGCCTTAAGGTAGGAAATGAAACAATCTACAAGCACAATAAAACTACCCTTCCACTCTAAGATTGGCTCACCTGTAAAAATTTTAACTCTAATGGTCTTGTGATCTACAATTAATCTCAGGCATAACATGAAAATAGCCAATCCATGCCAGGAGGATAATATCAAAATCGGTCATGGCTAACTCTACTAAATCTACTGACGTGACTTTCTGAAGGACTGTGACCAGGAAACTTCTATACAATTGCCTAGCTACAACCGAATCACCCAATCGGAGTAGAGACTCAGAAGGGTTTTGACAAGATTTTGAAATTGACTCAAAAACTAGTATCCACGTGAGGTGTCAATAAGACAAGGTAGCCCCAAGATCTAATAAAGCATATACATCAAGATGGAAAACTCGTAACATACCAGTGACTACATCCGGGGAGACCTCCGCTTCCCAGCGTGATGCTAAGGCATAAAATCTATTTTGGCGCTGACCACTCACTTGCAGATGCCTCGCCGGGCCGGGCATGTGGGGCTGCTAAACTTGAAGTTGGGCCTCGACCCCTATCATGGCCCTATCTAGCTGCTGGAAATCTCTGAGCATATGTACGGGCTTCCCGCACCTTACCCGCTGGGAGCACCGACCCGTGTGCTCGACCACACTTGCTGCAAAATGGGATATTAGAATCTCGCGGGCTTGGTCGCCCGACCTCTAGAGCTCCGATGTTCGCCCTCTCTCGGTCGTGTTTGTGGTCTGATGGAACACTCATCACTGAAGTTGCTTGGGATGAAGATCTCTGGTGGGCTGCTCTGTGCCCACCACTTGGCCTAGGCTAAGAGAATCTATAGCTATCTATCATGTCCCTCTTGGCCTCTCTCTCCTTCATAGCGAGCCGCCTCCATCTACTAAGAATATAAGACTATACGAGGGAAATCCATATCCTAATGGAGCATAGCGGTTCTGCAATCCTTGTCTAGATAGTCCGCCACCCCATGAACAACTCTGCTCACTCGTGCCCTCTGGATCAACCACTAACTCGGGGGTGTATTTTGACAAAGAAAGGAACTCTAGGGCATACTCCCCGCACCATCATCTTTCCCTACTTTTGGTTCAGCAATTAACCAACCTCCTTCTCAACTCGTCTTACGAGGGAAGAACCGATCTAGAAAAAGAGATGTGGAAACTTCTCCAACCGATAGGGCCTGCTCCGCTGCCCTTGGCCATCCTTCCAATTATTCAACTCAAATGTGTGCTAATCCCTTCAACCGATACGAGATCAAATTAGCACACTTTACTCCATTCACCCCCATGACCCGGGGTGATCTTCACAATCGCGCGATAAACTCATGTGGATCCTGTCCACCTTTGACCCAAGAAAATATGGTGGGTTCATCCTTAAGAAATATCTAACTCGAGCTACCGCCGCATTCCTGTTCTAGGGACATGCACTATTGTTATCGTTGACCCAAGTGAAGCCTTGCGCCTCAGGTTAGCATCCGAATGGCCGCCCTAAATTCAGCGTGGGTAACCCGCTCGTTGCATGGTGCTCATGGACTGGTGGGACTTGTTGGTTCTCGTCCCCCTTGCCATCATCATGGCCATTTTCATTTCCATTTCTTCTGCCATTAACTCTGCGGGGAGGCATGATCTCAATCAATAGCATGAGTTAGAATGATGGAGAGACATTTCACCGCACGCATAGATCATGAAAGAAGAGAGCATTTCCTAAACGTCTCATAGCCTCTTCTCGTCATAAGTGGCGCTCTTACACCCACGAAAAAG
The DNA here is from genome assembly GCA_018107945.1 of Datura stramonium. Classification (NCBI taxonomy): domain Eukaryota; kingdom Viridiplantae; phylum Streptophyta; class Magnoliopsida; order Solanales; family Solanaceae; genus Datura; species Datura stramonium. Next base: position 130,730 of record JACEIK010002424.1, read on the forward strand.
ACTCAGCTTTAACGTGGATTTTGACACAATTCTAGACACTTCAAACCTATTGCTCTGATACCAAGTTTGTCACGACCCGAACACATGCCTGGGATCGAGACACGGACAAGAAGCCCCGAGAGACTCCAAGTTGACCCATGGCATGAACATACATCTAACTCAATCAAATAAGGAGGAAGAATTAACATAATAAACATAGTGGAAGTCTAGAATAACATATAATCCAAAATACAACACAAGTTTGAAGTTGAATACAATCTCTGTCTGAAAAGCCTCTAAGTCTGATGAGTTGGATGGACAAGACCCCAACTAACTCTAAGTCTCAAACCGAAACATGCCAACATAACCAATAAAAGAGGGGCCTTTGATAGATGAGGACTCACCTACGTAGACCGATGCTAACTCCAAAAAGCTGGCTAATGAAATATTTCCGAAGACGGAGCCTATATCATGAAATGATATAGCATAGGAGTATGCAGTCAAGACGTGGAATGTACCGAGTATGCAAGGTAAGTAAAATCGCTTAAATGAGTAAAATCATTTAAAATATGCATAATATAAAACATTAAAAAGATAAGAATCTGAGAGAATGGCTTGCATGCTATTTGCCTGAAATCATGATCTGAATATAACATAACATCATAACTGAATCGAACGACCCAAAGCTGAAATATAATAATCATAAATAAAACTGTACATTGGGTAAAACCTTCTTAGAACATATATATATATATATATATATATCATGAATGATAATTATGCATAACTGAAAATCATGAGGAACAATGGAAGACTCGTCATATAACCAATATACCATGATAGAGCTTACGTGGTCCCAACTATCACACTCAAATGGGTAGAGCCGTCTAAAGCCTTGCCAAGGCTAAGGACGACACCATGATATCGATATCAAGATCGAGGCCTATTTGGGGAAGGGATAACTCATAAGGGAGGTCCTAAAGTATATAGGATATGTATAAACCTATGTTGACACGTAGCTCGAGGCGAAGGTCATCCGACTCTTAGCCAATCTGGTGCTAGACACTACTCCAAAACATGCATATGCTCTCCATCGTTTTTCAACAGAAGCTACCATCTGCCTATATTGCGAATCTTAATAATAAAATACATATCAAATCTAAAATCATATATGAGGAGTGTTTTGCTCAAAACCATACCACAAGCCGAATACAATCGGGAGTCTTAACTCCAAAACTATGTGCTAAGCTTAATTCGAAAATCATAAATCATACTTGAACATATGGGCATTTCCAAATACTTTAACATGATTGAAAATACTTAATTCATTTGAAAACATGATTATAAACATAGGTAACTTGAAACACGCTTTTCACTTCACACATCTCATCATACTGAACTTTAATCATAAATCTCAACTTTCAAAAATGAATTGAACAAACAAAAAAAAAACCATAAAATTAAAAATTCTAAAAAAATAATAATATTTGAAAACAATGTAAAACTTGCCCATGAATCGTAATTCAATAGTAGAAATGTATCTAGATCATACCATGTAGAAAATAGGAATTTCAAGCATTGGGTTGAAATACCATAGAATCAACGAATCGATTTTCATGAATTAGAGAGGGACTCGAGCATGGGTGAACGAATTTACCCATTCATAACTCTTAAATAATTGGAGTAGGATCCGATTCTACCACTTTTCTCATTTCCCAATGAAGAATTGAACAAAACTGAAGATAGCTCAAAATTGATCATCTTCTACACCCTTCCAGTTTGCATGCATGGATGAACTGTTTCCTTGAATGATTTACCCTCATAAAATATCACTTGATTCAAAGCGACACAGTTTTAGGACCTAGAGCTAGGAATTATTAAAATACCCTTAATGAAAAATCCTGAGACCTCGCACTTCCAAAGGACTACGACGATCCCACAAAGTTGTACTTTATACCATGACTCGTGATATTCGTCCGTTATGGTCCCCTATTGCTTTCTGTAACTTCGATTCTAAGACAAACGATTTGACAGGATAGGTCGTTACATCAAACAACGATCCATTGCATCCTCCACTTACTTTCCCTGATGACCTGCATCTGGGCTTCCCACGAGTCACACCATGAATCGTGCCTACGTCCAACGAGTTGTGGGTTCCCTCCGTCACTAACTCGAAATTTTCCTACTCCTTTCCATTTAGCACTTACCATGACTCCTTGTTACGGGCAATGAGTCATTCTAAGACCTGCATGGTTCATCCCTGGTACACTGGTACAACCAATGACCACGACCTATGACTCGCTACATCTTCCTATGAGTCATACCAATGGACCCGTTACCTCTGAGCCTATTTCTGCACTCCGACCACGAAGCCTCCCCAACGGGTTGTTGGAACCTCCAATGACTCGTACCACGATTAGTTCTGAGAAACATTTTTCTAGCCTTCTGCCACTTCCCATTTTTAAATCCAGAGTCTAGTCTTGGGTATTTCTGGGGTATTACAGCTGCAATGCTCCGCATTGCAAAACTCACTCGCCAAGCACTAATCCACCTCCATTTAATGGACTATCCTTGGAAGACAGTCCATCCTTCCAACCATATATTAAGGACCCATATTTTTGGGTTTTTGAATCTCGTGATTCCGGAAGGAATGATCAAGATATGGACTGTCTTTTTAGAAAGACAGTCTCTATGTTGCCCCTATTCTTTGAGTAGTTTTCTAGCTTAAACTGCATTCTTCTTTCAATTGATTGGGTTCTTAAAACACATCATAATAAGTTAGTTTCTAATTAGTTAAATCCTAAAGACATGCAAAATTCTATAAAAGAAGTAAAGACATGTCGCTAATCCCCGACACATCAACGCCCTAACTTAAAGCATTTGCTTGTCCTAAAGGAAACTAAGACGAGAAACTACCCCACACCTAACTAATGTCCTGAAATCTAAATTTGATTACAATAGGGGTTGTTGTTAACAACCGCCATAAACACAAATCAACTACCACCCCCTTCATCAATCAAAACATAGTTTTCTTGCAACTATTTGAACTAAGCATGAAACTCCACTTATGACATTATCTTAATATGAACAAACCCAAATTATAGAAGTGAAACATGCTAGAAATTCAAATCCACATGTCCTCACCATTAGACCAAGGAAAGTGACCCTTTTCCAAATTAATGACAACACACACAATAAGGACATGATCAACAGAGAGGAGAAATGCACTCTCTCTCACAAAGAACTTTACAAGATAAGTCACAACTTCCACATACTTGCCAATTTACTTAAATTCCTTTTCGGATGTTCGACGGAGATCACATAAGGAATTTTCTAAGCTTGTAATAATGGTTAAAGATCTGGTAGGGTACAATTTAGGATTTTAGTGACTACTTACCGATCTCGGGCAAAAAAGCATGCCCGAGGGACGCTTTATAACTTAAATTAGTTTTGTTTATCTAAGTTATTTTATACATTTTCATGCAATTTTATATAAATGTGAATATATTTTGCTAACCAACATGATTAGTCCTTTTTGTTTTTTAGGTTTCAATGATTTTAGAACTAATTTATGTTGGTATGGAGAGGAACGAGTCGGGAGCAACGAAAGTAGAGTCGATTAAGGAGGCAGGCCATGGCAAGGCTGGCCGCGCCTATGTCGTGCCACGCCTACGCTCAGGCAAGCGAGCAGATGCGGCAGGCAGGCAGTGCACCAGCACGCCAGCAACGTGCCACGACATGCCATCTCCGCGGTAGAGGAGTGCCATCGCGCGCGCAGCGCCGCACACGCCGCCCTGCCAGCAGGACACGCTGCCAACGCTGCAAGGTGCCGCTTTGGGGTCGATGTTTGGGTGATTTCCAGAGAACCTGTGTTACCTCCGTATCACGGAGGCAGTGCTATACACTCCGTGACACAAAGCCATTCCATGACAGGCTAAATTATGCACGTTTTCCATTTACTATAAATAGGTCCTTAGCTCCTAATTCCATTTTGTCACGATTTTATTCCCCTCGAAAACGACCTAGAGCATAGAGCGGAGAACTCATCTAGGGTTTGGAAAATTCCCTTCTCATCTACCAAATTCCAAAGTATGTAGTTTAGTGGTTGTTTGAATGGTTTTAGGAACAAGAATGGTTGCTAGAATCCTTTCCTCTAGGTTGGGCTTTATGAATTATGATTGTGATTTTATGAAATTGTTTTGGAATTAGTTATTGATTGTTGTTTTCGTCTTGCATTCTGGATTGTTGGTTGTTGTTATGATTGATCACCATGAAAACATATACGTTAGCTTGGGCAATATCTTGAGAAAACACACTAGGTCAGACATGAGAATGTGAGGAGCATGTTTGTATTTCGCAATATAATCTTGTGTCTAGATAGAAATATACCTATCATCTGCCTGGTTGACAAACGGGCGTTATTAAAGACCAACTGGGATTATCACATCACCACTCAACAAAGTAGTTGTGAGGCTAAGTTAAAGTTAAATGGTTAGACGCACGAAAGTCCCACCGTTTCCCCGTAAACTACAACATAATTAATTTCCCGCTAACTAGAAATTAGCATCCTCGCTCACAATGATGCAGAGCTAGATTGCCGTGTTGAGGCTCGAAAATACCAGTGAACATGTGAATTTAATTATGTGAAATAACAATTGATAGTTCCATGCTTAACCCACGCAAATCGTAGTATCAAGCAGATTATTTGGCCTTTAACTTGGTGTTGCTCCTAGAGTAATTTCGTAGTATTTCATTGACCAAACCTAGACTTCAATGAGTTCTCCATCGAAAATGTCTATAACCAACACATTTTAGGCCAACATCACACAAAAAATGGATTGTTTGAGGAATGGGTCCATTCCCTCGTGGGTTCGATATCTCATTCTCAAAAGAGCCACTATATTACCTACATGATCCGTACACTTGCGGACGTTGAATGCGGAGCGGTCAAGTTTTTGCGCTGCTTCTGGGATCGTGAAGTTTGATAATTTATCTATTTTTATGTGATTTTTTGGAATTTCCTTAAGTGTTGAGAAACTTGGTCTTAGTGTGATTAATTGCAGGTGATAGGTTGTCCCGCCGAGCTGGCTAGAAATAGAGAGCTTGTGGAACCAAGTTGCTTGAACCTGAACGTCAAATCCATTTGGTAAAGGAGAGTAGCTCTCTAGAGCATAAGCGAAGTAGACTTTAAAAAAGGTGCAACAACAACCACCGGGCAAGTACCAGCTTGTCACTTCGCAAGCAATGGCAGCAAGACCCGCTCACGAAGTGGCAATCCCACTAGCGACGAATGTGACCTCTAGTATCCAAACGAGCCTGGAGGGAACTTTGAGCTTAAACAGAACATGGTGCAGCTGTTACATTCTAGTGGCCGCCTAATCGAATGGCACATGAGGACCTCAGCAGCACTTACAGCTTTTTAGAGATTAGTGACACGCTTGTCCCCACCGCGTGTCCACGGATTATGACCGCTTAACCCTCTTCCCATTCTCACTGTTGGGAGAGTGGCGAAAAAGTGGCTGAAGGCTGAGCCACCGAACTCCATAACTTCAAGGAATGACTTGGAAGGAAGTTCCTATCGATTCTTTCCGTCATGTGCAAAACCGCAAAGTTGAGAAGTGAAATACTCGCTCAAGCGTAAGCCTTATGAGAACTTATATATGGTTTGGAAAGATTCAAGTCATTGCTGAGAGACTGTCCCCATCACTAACAATCGAATGTAGTGCTGGCCCATACCTTTGTAGAAAGTCTAGACCCACACACAAAAATATTACTAGACTCTCGGATTGGTGGGCAAGCCTCGAGAAAACATATGATGAGTTGTACACTTTGCTGGAACAAATAATTGCACTAAGAAATCTAGAGTGGCACAGCGAGTCATCAAGAGGGCAGGAAGAAGATCAAGGGTTGAGAGAGAAGGATGGTTTGAATGCCTTGCTAAAGACAGCTTAGCTTCGCTCAAGATCGATGATGACTCGCTCAATAACCGAGTATGCATAACACTGTGGCTGTGTTAATGCATAAAGAAGCTCCTAGTTGGTGTGAGATTTGTGGAAATACTGGGCACATGCAGAATCTTGTGGAGCCAATCCGGAATCCGTCAATTTTGTCGGTAATATGCAAAGGAATCGTAATTTTGGGAACAACTCCAACAAAAATTGGCAAAGCCAAATTTAATTTTTCTTGGGGTTGGAAACCAAAAGCATAATTATATGCAACCTCAACAATAGCAAGACGTAATAGGCGTAATGACGGGCAATTGGAGTAATGCATTGAGGAAACATTGTAGAAAATCATGGAGACCTTAATCACCCAGCGGAAACCAGCGAGGATGGCAACAGACTTAATGAATAAGCAAGCAGCCACCCGCAATCTTGAAACAAGTGTCATATAGCACCCCGCTCGTAACATGAGGCCGCAAAGTGGGGATTACCAAGCGATGCAGATCCTAACCCTGCAGATTACTCATCAGTCTTAGAAGTGGAAAGCAATTAGCCGATGTAGTGCCTAAAGAGCCGAGAAAGGAGAAATGGAGTTGGTAAGACCAGACCATCCACCGATACCGGAGCAAATCGAGTGGCTGGCAACAAATGCTTAACCTTCATTGCAGCCAAAGACAGACCACCACCACCATTCCCTCGTAGATTCAGAAAGAGCAAGGAGGAAGAATGTTTCAAAAAGTTCTTTGAGAGCTTCAAAGAATTTCACAAAATTTGCCTCTTTATTGATGTCTTGCAGGGAATGCCCAAGTATGCTAAGTACTGAAGGACGTGGATGGCGAACAAAGTTAGATTGGTGGACGTCCAGACTGTAGCACTGACTGAGGAGTGCAACACATGTGGTATTGAGCAAAATGCCAAAGACGCTCAAAGACCCAGTGGAGTTACCCTCCCCATACAAATTGGTAAGTTGAGGTGCTACGAGATTTGTATGATTTATGGAAGCGGTTAATCTAATGCCCTCATCCTTATTCAACACCCTGGGATTGGGAAACCGAGGCCGACAAGGTTGATGTCGTAGTTGGCCGACAAGTTGGTGAGCGACACTGGCGGACCATAGAGGACCTTCATCAAAGTAGGTAAATTTATTATACCTGCTGATTTTATTATTTTAGATTTTCAGGTTGATGACCAGGTACCCCTGATCTTTGGGACGACCATTCTGGCCACCGGAGGAGCGGTGATTGACTTGGAAAGTGTGGGACCCTAAAATGAGGGTCAAGGATGAAGAAGAACTCTTCTGCGTGTACGAAGAAATAAACCCATCCGCACACTACAGAAACCTTTGTCAGGTTAGTATGTTGTCAGAGGATGAGTGTGTGAGGACTCCACAGGTGCACGGCCAAAGGCAATGTCAAGTGTTCAACCCGAGTCCGATGTAGGGCTTCAAATTGAGAAGAAGTTGGAGAAAGGAGGAATAGTGTAGGATGTTTCCTCTAAACAACAAAAGAAAGGAGATGGTTCTCGAAAGAGAACCCAGGTATGAGGATGTCCTAAAAGGGACAGTCCACGTCGTGCCACGACGTAAAATAAGGCGCTGCTTGGGAGGCAACCCAAGGGTACCTGTGTACAATTTTTAATTTTGAGTTTTGTGTTGATTTTGTTATTTTCGATTTTTGTTTGTGTTTTTGGTGAAAGTTAGGCACAGGTGAGGAAGTCTGAGTACCCTCAGAGGAGGAAGCTAGTAAGCAGCTGAAGAGAAAAAGTGTGTGGGTCGAGCACCCACTTGGGCAAGTTGGAGAAAACATGCTTTTAGCTAGGCCTAAAGGCCTCTGAGTGAGTATTTCTCACCCTTTAAATGTTAATTGATGCTATGAGGACATAACATGATTCAAGTGTGTGAGGGAAATTTCAAAATTTTTTCGTGCTTAACAAATTGTTGGTGAATGTAATGGTTGTGTGAAAAAAAGAGAAAAATTTGAAAAAATTTTGTGAGTCAAGCACGACTTCATCACTTGTTGGTTTTTCTTGTCGGTTCTTTTCCGACGGGGGGTCTTTGAACGAAAGAATAAAATTTTTTCTATGTCCGTATATATAATGTTTTAGTCATGCTTAGGGACTGCTCACGATGGATGGATGACGACCGCCTTGAGGAAAATTAGTCGATAGGTGTCGGGTTTTGAAACCATAGCTAATTGATGCTTGTTGTTCTTGTTATGTGCTATACATGATTGGAAGATGCAAGTATGTTCAGTGTTGAAGCATGCAAGTGTATAAATTTGTTTGAGACACTTAGGCTCGTGAATTTGACTCAATATGATTGAAGCTTAATGTTTGAATTCTTGTGATTAGTTGAGTAAGAGTCTGCTAAATGTGTCTTGAATTGAGCATGTGCCATGAGTGTAAGGTTTTTGAGCATTCTGTGCTATTGTGGATTGTCTTAACTTGCTCGGTGTGTTTATAAAACGAAATGAAGGATGTGAATTGTAGAGATGATTTAGGCATTTCTTTGAATGAACTTCCACCTTTATCCCTCAATTTACCTACCTTGAAAAAATTAATCCTAGTTAGCCCCATTGAGCCTTGAGCCTATTCTTTTGATAACTCAACATGAGCTTAATCCGTTTCTTTCATTAGCCTTGATGTTGATCCAAAACTCCTAAGTGCTTAAAGAAGAAAATCTGAAAGAGTAAAGGAGTGAGAAAAAATGAAAAAGAAAGGAAAAGTGGAAGCTTGTAAGAGTTGAGAAAGGTCAAAGGCGCACTTATGTGAAAACGATTGGATTATTATTAAGGAGTAAGAAAACAAAGTAATGAAAATTATTTATAAAACTCCTTACTAATAAGTCAAAAGTGCTAAAGAAAGGGGAAACAAAAGAGGAAAAAGAAAGCTGAAAAGAGAAAAGGTGAAGTAACGGGAAGGGAAGTTCGCAATGAGGGCGTAATGTGTATTAAAAGCGCTTAGGAAGATATCACTATTACCGTCATAATAGTACCCGGCCATCCCCGAGTTACATTACAACCTAAAAGTCCTACTTAATCTTACATTCATACAGCTCCTCAAATTAGGGAATAAAACACTAAGGGAAAGCTTATGGGTCATAGCATGATGCATCTGAATTCTTGTGAGAGTGAGTAATCTATTCATGTACTTCACACATGTTGTGATGTAAAAATTGTTTGTGTGTGTGAAATTGCAACTCTTCTTTCCGTGAGGGCACATGTTAAATGAAGGATAGAATTCATGATTTCTTAATCAGTCCATTTGCATGAGTTTGCTAAGATTGAGTCGATTCTTGAGGCTAGGAAGTCTTAATGGAGTTATATGTCATTTCATTCATGAAATCGTGTATGCTCTATTTTTAACTTGTATCTTAAATAATCATTATAGCCGTAGTTTGAATTATCTTGCTAAATTAGTTATGTGTGATTATCCATATTCATGAGATGTAAAAGGTTGTTCGAGGACGAACAAGACTTTAAGTGTGGGGTTGTGATCTCGGGCAAATAGCATGCCTGAGTGGCGCTTTATAACTTAAATTAGTTTTGTTTATCTAAGTTATTTTTATACATTTTCATGTAAAAGCTTATATAAATGTGAACATATGTTCTAACCAACATGATTAGTCCTTGTTTTGTAGGTTTCAATGATTTTTAGGAACTAATTTATAAGTTGGTGAAGGAGAGGAACGGAGTCGGGAGCAACGAGCGAGAGTCGCAAGGAGGCCATGGCAAGGCTGGCCGCCAAAGTGCCGTGCCACGCAGTGTGTGCCGTGCCAAAGATCAGGCTACGTTTATGCTAGGCAAGTGAGTGGTGACGAATATGGTGCACCAGCGCGCCAGCAACGTGCCACGACACGCCATCTCCGCGGTAGAGGAGTGCCGGGCGTTGCCCAAGCAAGCTCGTGGACACACCGCCAACGCGGCAAGGTGCCGCTGGGGTCGACTTTAGGTGATTTGTGAGTACTTAATGTTACCTCCGTGTCACGGAGGCAGTGCTCCGCGATATACCTGTGACATGGAGCCATTCCATGACGGGCTAAATTATGCACGTTTCCATTTACTATAAATAGGTCCCTTAGCTCCTAATTCCATTTGGTCACGATTTTATTCTCGGGAAAACGACCTAGAGTGAAGGGAGAAGTGATAACTCATGCTAGGGTTTGGCAAATTCTCTCTCATCTACCAAATTCTTGTAAATATGTAGTTTAGTGATAGTTTAGCTAGAAGTTTTACGAACATGAATGGTTAGAACCCCTTCCTCTAGGTTGAAGCCATGAATTATGATTGTGATTTTATAAAATTGTTTTGGAATTAAGTTATTGATTGTTGTTTTCATCTTGAATTCTGGATTGTTGATTGTTTTTATGATTGACGTCATGAAAACATATATGTTAACTTGGGTAATAGCTTGAGAAAGCATTACCTGGTCGTGACATGAGAATGTGAGGAGGAGCATGTTTGTATCTCGCGATATAATCTTGTGTCTGTGGATAAAAATATGTCTTAACACCTTGCTTGCTACAAAGGGGGTTATTAAAGACCAACTTGGAATTATCACATCACCACTGAAGAAAGTAGTTGTGAGGCTAAGTTGTTAATCATTAGACGCACGAAAGTCCTTAATCGTTTCCTCGTAAACTACAACATAATTAATTGCCCGCGAACTAGAAATTAGCATCCTCGCCTCACAATGATGCAGTGAGGCTAGATTGTCGTGTTTAGAAGCTTGAAAGACCATGAACATGCAATTCTAATTATTTGAAATACTGATAGTTCCATGCTTAACCCACTGCAAATCGTAGTATCGCATGATTATCTGGTTTCAATCCTATGTTGCTCCTAGAGTAATTTCAGAGTATTTCGTTGACCAAACCTAGACTTAATTATTCTCCATCGAAAATGTCTATAACGAACATTTTGTGTATTTAAGATCACACAAGAAACGGATAGTTAGAGGAATGGGTCCAAATTTTCGTGGGTTCGACATTCCTGCTTCTCAATAAGAGCCACTATATTACTTCACGACCATCTGATACTGCGGACGCGCTGAATGCGGACGTGGTCACTATCATCCTTGACCACTTCATTACTTTTCCATGTAACCTTTTCACCTCTATGATCCCTTTTTATTTGCATTTCATCTTTTGTTTTGGCATTTTTCACACCCCAAGGTGTTTTTGTGAGCTCAATTTCATATTTCTCTTTTTCCCTTTTGCTTTCTTTTCTTTTTCCTCTTTTTAGCTTATTGCTCAATCACACCTTGGGATATGTTCATATCACATCTTGTTTGTCCTTTTTCTTTCTTCCCCTCCTTATTACCCCCAACTTACAACTTTTTTCTTATTTTTCATTTCTTTTTAAAGTATTAGTGGAGGATGGATTCAAAAAAGTGTCAACTTTAGAATTGGCTTTCTTGGGTTTTATAGGAGGTTGATTGCTGAAAATATTAAAGGCTAAAAATGGGATACTAGGGATTCATGCATCATTTGGTATGTCTCTTTAGGCATAAGTGGATTGTGAACCACAAAGAAGGCCTAAGTTCATCTCTACAACCCATAGTCAATCCTAGATTCATAATAATTTTGATAGGGATTATTTTCAAAATCAAAATAAGTATGCAAATAGCTAAATTGCCACCATACCTAAGTCAAAAATACCTTATTTCTCTTAAGAAGATTCAACAAAGTAGGATGGTACTCCTTAGGAATGTTTCTTAGCAATCCATCATCGGGTTTCATGCACTACAACACTTAACTACTTTTATTTATCTAGATTCAACATAAAGTAAGTTTTTCGGGAAAGAACCATGTCTAAGAAAACCAAGGGAGGGATCTACACTTGAAAGCATAAAGAAGTTAATCTAAGAAAGAAAAGGAAGAAATTATACTAGGAAAACTATAAAAATAATGGACTAACTTGGATCTCAAACACATATTAATAACTCATCAAACACATACAAATAAGAGTTTTTGACAAAATTAAGCATAATACAAACACATCATGCATCCCAAAATTTCCAATTCTACCTAAAAATGCAGTGTCCTTAATGCATTTAAAACAAAGTAAAGAAGGGTAAGAAGGTAGCAAAAACATCATGTAGTGCTCAAATTGCGCTATTTCTCATCATTCTCAGAACAGCATGTCGGCCTCCACATCATGAGTGTGACCTCAGGTGTGAAACCGTGATGCTGCTACTGCTCGCCTAAGGGCATGTGCCCCTATAGTGGATAGATCTTACTCTGCTGGTGGAGTCTCCAGGGCTGGAGCCTTACCCTTATCTGCTGTTGGGGCATGAACATCTCTGCCTGGGTCAAGTAATGAAGGAACCTACTCCTATATACTACAGCCCTAGGTACTCGGAATTGCCGACAAGGGTTCTGGCTGGTGGAACAAGCACCACTCGTGGAATAAAGTCCATGATTCTAGCAATAGGCGGTGTCCTATCTACTAGCAAGATTCTGCAAATTTCATTTGGCTACCAATTACGTATTTGCATATAAGGCATAGTATCTCTAGTCTCCTAAGTCTGCTCCTGAGGCCTCACAATATCAAAGCACTAACACCTCCCTCTAAGAAGGTGCATCTTGGCATCCATGGCTACCAGCTATGAGCTAAATGCCTCATGCAAGGTTCTAACAAAGGTCCTCGTGGTCAAGATCTTGCCAACAATGGTAGCCTTAAAGGCCGATAAACCTAATCAAATGGGCCAAAAGTTTCTTCTCTCTATCCAACTCGTGAGGCCAACCTAACAAGGATTCTCTATATACAAGTGGTGGCCTTGGTGATGTGGTCGCATGGATACTCGCGGGTGGTGAAAGCCGCTACTCCCCGCCGGGTCCGCCACCTGTGGCTACATGGCTTTAGTCTGGAGTCCCCGACACTCACTAGTGGGCTCACTTAGTATGATGGAGCAAGGCTGGCTCATCACAGGGGGCGACCATGGTATCGTTCCTCATCTTGGTGATATCCGTCACCCGGCGAGCATCTAATATATCCTCCCTTGGCATCAAACCCCTACTTAACATAGGGTTGTGATAAGGTAGGGAAATGAGAGGGAGGGTGGTCCATACTGCTCATCCTTCAGCCCACACTGACCATCTATCTAATAATAAATTCTCTTTGGCCATGATGGATGCCACAATAATAATGCTTAAGTGGTAGTTTGTTGTCGCTCTTCATCGTGCACACTCTACAGACCACATTCCAACAAAACTTAACAGAAAACTGAGGCCCTCTGAAATGTCAGTGATATCAGACACAATCCAAATTGGCGTACCTCTGGCTATCTATCCAACCTCTAGCCAACCGACCTATCAAGACCACATCATAAGCCAAGGTGTCCACCAACACAATCATCACCTTATATATTATCGATTGATCACCTCCAGGTTGATGTCAATCGATACCCATGGATCACCACTAAAGTTAATGAATCTATTTGAATCTTCAGTAATTGGGTTCAACCTTAGAAGGATCTCCCTCCCCATAGACTCCATAAACCAGACCAATGTCTCAATATATTGACCCATTGCCGAATAAAACTCCCGTTGCCGAAATCTCTGAGTTGCTCCATGATGTCAGGGTTTGAACCCAAACAATGGGAGCTAATAGTCCTCCCCTAATAATTCCTCGATAGAATCTATCATTGACCATGCCTCATCCCTGCTGCATAACGCCTTGGCGCCTAGACGCCCACCCGAGCCTCGTTCATCTCCTTTTACCTATTTGTGTCTCAGCTCTACTGTTGGGGGAGAGGAGATTCCACTAGTTGATTCCTCCTTAGCGGCCTCGCCAGAGGAAATCTTTATCTATGGCTCCCAATGAGACCTGGTCATGGTCATCACTGCATCGAGATGAAGATCCTAGAGTTGGTGTCTCAAAGGATGCCACCTGAGCTAATGGAATTGTTAACAACTCTGCTCTCTTATACCCGGAGTCAAGTACTCATCATTTTCATCCACTAAGCAATACCTCTTGGGTGTACTGAATTTACTCCTTGGTATAATTCTCTTCTACATCCCATTTACCTATGATCATGCAAAAATTTGTTAGAACATAGACTCAAGGTATCATGGAAACAACATTAAAACAAGACAAGACAATCAAAGAGATAGTCTCAGACTCTTTAAAGGATGGACCATACCCTATACTGTCAATTGACTTTGAAGGTTCCAACTTACTGTTTTAATGTACGGTTCAAGGTGCGGTCTGTTCTTCCAAAGGATGGTCCATCCCTTGAGTCGTACTTTGACTCATGGGATTGGTAGTTACAAGTTTAATTGATGGAATGTCAGATAGTCCGTCTTTGAGAAAGATGGTCTGTCTATTATTCCATTGATTAGGGTAAAAGTTATTTTAACAATTGGGCACTTTTAATATTTGAACAAATCTTAGACAAGGGACGAGGCTAAGCCAAAGTCAAATTCAAGATGCAATTATCAAGCATCAAAACACATTTATATATTTTCCTAAGCCCCGTCCAATCAATATAGAAATTTAAACCCAAGTTCTCCCTACCAATTTCATACTCCAAGAAAAGGTATTCCATAATCCTACTTCAATACACGGTGCAACATCATATTAGGCATGAAATTTAAAGCTCAAAGTTAAAACAAATACCTATGTGCTTTTGCGCTTTGTCGTGAAGAAAGCCTATGAGACTGGGTGAAACTCTATAACTTTCTCATATGTGTGTGTGCTTGTGAGGAAGGAGGGTAGCAAATACAGGTGTTGAAGCACAAAGTAGCAATAATGGAGGAATTAGATGTAGGGAATAAGGGAAAAATGGAGAAGAAGAGAAGGACGGTGTCGTGCGTGATCTTAGGGCCGAATGGCCTTTGATCGCATACCCTATTTCCTTTTAAAGTCAAATGAGGCGGATCGGGCTCAAGCCCATGGGTGGCTAATTTAACGGCCGACCCAGCCTAATTAAACATTACCTGACCCAATATTTTATTCTATGTGGGCCTATTGATTTATTTCATTAATGGCTAGAGACGGTCCAATAGACTCGCTCGCTTGACAGGTTATGGTTTGTACATTGGACCGTCTCTACCCATTCCACTCCAGTGAGCAAGATGAAGATGACAGAGGGACATGTAGTCTATTTGTTTCTATTTTAGACCACTTTCCTCTAATTTTGTTAGTGTATCTATATGCACTAACACCCATTAGTCTAAAAGAAAGTTGGATTGACTCCAAGTAGTGCTTGATTTAACATTGCGGCACGGACGTGGATACTACGAGAGGTGTGTATCCCTGGGCCTCCCAAGAAGAGTCAGATTTAACTACGTGTCACGATGCAAGATACCTTCACGAATTTGGTGAGCCATCCTTGAGACGGGAATTCCGCACCCACTTCTTGCATTTGGTGCAATAGAGAGTCACCCATGCTCAGCTTTGTAATCATCCCTAACATTTTCTAAGACTAGACTCGAGATTTGAAATTTGACCAGGCAGAGAAAATAAGGATGCCTCAGTACGGGCCCAATACACTGTTGGGTGGTATGAGTCGTACTCACTGGCCAAAGCATGATGTCTATGGATGATTGATTGAAGTTATGACAGTAACTCACACCTAGATGGTGACACCCAATTTTGACCCGCCATATGCTCCATCTAAGTTTTTATTAAAATATATTAATATATTTTAAAAATTATCCTTTTCATGCAATTATTTATTTTGTACATTAATATTTTAATATTAATTATCATAATATTTTAATATTAATTATCATAATATTTTAAATTTTACATAATTATTCCAAGTTATACTTTTTTGAAATATATTAATAGCATTTAGTTTCAAGTTATTAATTTTCTAATATTATGTGTAATTATGTCATATATAATAAGTTGCATAGTAATATATACATACACACTTTTAATTAAACAAGCTTTTTATTTTAAAATATATAAATTACTTATATTAATTTCATAATAATAATATTTATATAATTTGTCATAAATTAAATGATTATATTACCTATTTACTAATTTACAAGTGTAGCATTTTATTAATTAATAGTGTACTAATTTAATTTTCCTCCAATTTATTTAAAATCCGGCCACTTTCTATCTATTTTATGTCGAATTTAGCCATTTTGATCAAATTCTAGCCACGTTTTAAGTTCTAATTCACTCTCAATCATCCTATCCATCTAACTATCCGTAACCCGCTAACTATCTCGACCCGACCCTAAAACCTTTTAAATTAATCGCAGCCCTCCATCTCATTAAATCTAATGGTTGAGATTAAACTTACTTTATTTCCTTATTTACCATCTATTCCCCCAACCCTAATCATTTTCTCATTTGATCTCACTAGTGCTACACCGACCCTCTCCTCTCCTCTTCTTCAACTTGACGCCTACCTTGCCTCCATTTTTCTAGCCAACTTCTACCGCAGACCGCTACCACCGGCGAAAATACACCGAATGTACCTCTCACCACTCGTCCCTCCTTGTCCCTCTTCGCCCTCTCCTCTCTTTCACTAGAGAAACCAGCCACTGTTCTTATCTCTATCTTTCCTATCCTCAGTTCTTTCATCTTCCTCCCCGCTCACTCTTCATTTTCTCCCTCTCTGCCTATATTTCTTCGGTGAAGTGAAGGAAAACTCGCACTCACACTTTTCTTTTTCTTCCTCATCTCTTCCTTCAAAGAAAGCTCCAGTAGCCACGTCTTTAGTTCTTTCGCCACCATGAAACAACAAACCCGATCTCGTGGGTCAAACGCAAGTTTAGTTTTTTTTGTTTATTTGGGGTCTTCTTCCTCTCCTTTGTTTTGTTTCTGACTTAGGATCTAAAATAATTAATATGCTGATAATATGCTCATCTATAAAATGTTTCGATTAACTTGTGCTTACCTATAGAATACAATACATGAAATTCCTTAATTTTACCGGACTTTATCAAATTTTGTCTCGATTGTTTGGTTCCGTGTCTTAGTATATATATATATATATATATATATATATATATATATAATCGTTTTATCAGCTTTTGCTCCTTTTATACAATTTTTACAACAGTTGATATATGGATATGGTGAAACTCTCTTTCTAAATGGATTCATGACATATTGTACAACGAGACTTATATTTCTATAAACGTGGACTTATTTACCGACACATCTCCGAACATAGGTCCGTGACGAGACACGAACCTAGAACAAAGAATGGCTCCAAGTTTACCCATGACATGAACATAGCAACTAAAGAGAATACATTAAATGTAAACTGATAAACTAAACATGAATAAGCGAAAGTCTGCATACATATGATTCATACAGAGTCAATACCTATTAAATGAGATTCTAAATATTGTTTGAAAAGCCTCTAACATAACCGAAGAGCCGATGGGACAACATCCCCAACTAGCTCACTAAAAAGTATGAAACTGAAAGTAACTCCAACTCTACAATATGAAGGTCTCGAAGGATGAGGACTACCAAGAGAACTAGACTAAGCTCTGAGACTCGGGTAACGGGGTGGACCGGAAGCCCGAATGTCTCAACTTGTATCATGAAACGACATAACATAGAGGCGTGTTCAAGATTGAAATGTACCGAGTATGTAAGGTAATTAAAATAGGTTGAGTATGTATAACTGAAATCATGCACATAACATAATTCATAAGATCATGAGACTAAGGACGCATACTGATATCGGAAAACTTGAATAGTCATAAATCAATCTACATTCGACCGCATGACCCAAAGCTCAAAATAGAATCACATGGTTTGCCATAACTAAAATTTTTAGTAAAAGCTTATAAACTGATCATTGAGTCAAACCTACTAAAACCATAATATAATCAGTCATAAACATGCATATCTAAAATCATTAGGAATAATGGGAGACTCGTCACAATTGAAATCATCATGATAAAGTTTACTGGATGCCCCAACTATCACACTAAAGTGGGCAAAGCTGTCCAAAATTCTGCCAGTGGCTAAGGACGCTACCATGATATCAATATCAAGCTGAAGGCCCTTATGAGCTGGATAAACTTTCTTGAGAGGCTCCAAATATATATAAACCTAAGTTTGTGCGTAGTTATGAGACCTGGGTTTCTGATCCCCTAGTATACTGGTGCTAGATACAATTCCTAAAAAACATGAAAGATGCTCTCCATCATTTTTCAACGAAGTTCAAATCATTATTTTTCAACAAAGCTGATAAATTTGCAATTACATGCATAGTATGAAATCTGAATATGGGGAGTCCTGTCTAAAACATACCATAGGCTAAAAATAGGGACTATCACTCAACGTATATAGAGAATTTCGTAAAAATTATGATAAAACTATATAAAATCATGAACTTGATCTAGAACTTGGAATTCTACAGAATTAATGAGAAATTTTTAGCTTGGAGTGAAAGGAATCATTCATTGCCTCACATACGTAGGTCAATTGAATGTACACTTGTCTTAAAAGCCCAAGAGGTTTTGAGAAGATATTAAAGAATTCTAGGCTTGATCTTCAATGGGGAAGTCTTAGTCTTGCATGCAGGAGGGATATGTTTTAGAATATGTTTAACCCCCTTAATACACCTTTTTTAGAGCTTATAACAATATAGTTTAGGGCTTAGAAATTATAAAATAATTCTTATGATTTGGTAGAAAAAGTCATTGCCGGCCCCACGAGTCGTTGGGACCAATGACGACTGTGTTCCTCACCCATTACCATCACGGAAAATTTTCCATTCACTCGAATCACTCTTCCCGCATGACCACTTGATGAGTCATTAGATGCATGATGACTCGTCCCTCCATATGTTGCCAGCACTGCCAATTCATTCTTTCCACACCCCTCACACTTGATTGAGGGACACTACGACTCGTGGGTGAGTCGTAATGACTGCTACTATCAATCGTGACCGCCCGACGATGACGTTTTTCAACTGGGACTCACGGCCGTAGAATGATTTTGTCAAGCGACTTAGACTTGGTGAAATAATTTTTCTTGTTTTTCTCCACTTCAACCACGTGTCTGATCTTAGGAACCTTCGGATATTACTACATCTCTCCCTTAGGAACATTCATCCTCGAATGTGGGTTAAGAAACTCAAAGGACGGGAAAGAGTTGCATGTTACACCCCGTAAGTTGTCATGCTGATTAGCGGGTGTGTGTGTGTGCTTGTGAGAAAAGGAACATGACACGTATGTGGGAGAAGGCCTGAAGGGGGAATGCACGAGTGCATCATTGAGCTAGTAGGAGGACAAAGACGAGGGGCATAGAGTGCGCCACGCCGCACCCTTTCCCCGACGCCTCTAGAGTGGCACGTCATGCCCAAATTCTGGTGTGTTGGGCGCGCTGCGGCTCCTCCACTGCCTCAACATATATAAATAATCCCTTGGTTCAAGTTGGTTTACTGTAATATTTCCAAACTAGAGAGCTCGGGTGAGGCGAATAGTTCACGAAGTTTTCTACTTTTAAGCCAATTACGCCGCTAAATCACCTCCAAATGTCAATTCTTCTCAGGTAGTGATTTCTAGGCCTATGAAGAACTATCTACAGTTACATCTTCAAAATTGACCCGCCCGATGGAGTCCCACAGAGTAAAAGAGAGATATCACTTCTCTAATTAAATCCTAAACCGTCGATAAGTGATAAGTGTTTCTACCTTCTAAATTCTCTGGAATTCGTAAATTTTGGCCGAGTTGACGGAGTTTGGTTTGTATTCATTGTGTTTTAAGGATATTGTTGTTGGATTTTTTATCTTTATTCTCCTCAAGATAGGAGCTGCAATTTGGAGGAATTACCGGCTTAAAGTTGGAGCAAGCACTGGGTGAGCAAAAATCGACAACGAGGTATGTTAAGGCTAACCTCATCGGTAAGTTATTCTCATCGTATAGTTGATACGACAAATACCTTTGTAAGTAAGTTGCAAACACGTATATTGTGATTAGTTTCACAAAGATTTGAGGCTAACGCTAGTACCCTTATCTAGATCAATTCTACCTAGTTTGGCCTTTCATTAAAAAGCCTCGTGGATTGCTAATTGTATCATTTCTATGAAGGCGTATCGTTCAGAGGAGCTTGTGTGATGTTTGAAAGGACTATATTTAGGCTACAAGGCCATTTTGAAGTCTATTCACGTGTGGACTTTCTTTATGCTATAGCGCATTATCGACTTCTCGTGAGCCGTGTAGGCTCTAGTGGTAAGAAGTATGAGCTCAAAGGGCTCGGGACAGAATTACAGAGCCCAAGGGCTCACTTGCAGTCCCAGAGGCGGGTTAGGTTTGGTTATAGTTACTTGTGGAACCGTGATGACCTGGTTAGGATATATCGATTGAACCGTACTTGCCGGGGCTTATGGGGACTAGGTAGGTTATCCTGTGTTGATTGTACCAAGCTTATGGGGGAAAGGTTGGGGTTCTTGTTTGTATATTTACTTCTGTTAGCTATACTTAAGGTTGTGAGACTATTCAGGTTAAAGTCTTATCCTTCTTACTGATTACTTCTAGTTCTTTTTACCAAATTCTCTTATTCAAATTTTTTATTACCGCCCTTTCATATTCGGTACATATTTTACTTATGCCCACGAATGGGGTGCTGCATACTTCCCTATGAGTTCAGACAGACGAGCTTGGGACATCCTTAACAACTATTTAGGGTTAGCAGATCAGCTCAGCTCCTTTTCTGAGTTGCTAGCTAGAGAATGTTTTCCTATTTTTTTCTATATAATTCTTTTGGGTAGGTCGGGCCTTGCCCCAACCGCTATTTCACACTTAGAGGCTTGTAGACTATAACATAGTTAGTTATACATTATTGGCTGTGTGGGGCTTATATATGTTTTATTTATGTGTTACAGTGTGGGGCCTAGTTTTGATATCCGTTAGCAGCGTTGTCGGCTATAGTTTTATATGTTTTCCCACCATCCTTCGCGTTATGATTTAGACCGCATGGTGGTCTTGTCGGCCCACATAGGATCCTATTATTATTGAGACTGCTAGGTTAGCTATTTTTATGCAGGTTGTATGTTGCGTCCTAGTTAGCCTAAGGCTATGTTTTGAGCCGAGATATAGCCATTTGTTTTCTTGTTTATATGCTGCTGATATGCACCAGAGGTGCATACGCCCGACTAGCCGCCTCAGATCTAGGGTGGCACCATGTGCCGCCATGCCTCCCAAGGTGGGGCATGACACCGTAATCCCGACTACCGAATATCCGGGCCGAAAACTAACAGAGGACCGATTCCGAACTGAGATACATGACTAAACTCAATCCATAAATCTATATAAGCATGCTAGAACATGAAAGAACCGAGAGACATGAACTTGACATGAAACTAAACAGAGTATTAGAGAGGAAATTGATACCTCACGCCGAAAGGGACCGAAGGAATAAATGCGAGTATATAGCCATCATATCTACTTCGGCTTCCTAGCTCCCTCAACAAGCTGATTCCTCCATAAGACTTCTTCACCGAAGCTACTTCATTGTTCATCACCTTCAAACCTGATGATCAAGGATCTCAATGAGTACCTCATAGGAAAGGCTATCCTTCACGCATATTCTATCCACCGAAACAACCAAAGCCGAGTCTCCAATACACTCTTCAATAGCGATATGGAAAACTGGATGTACTGGTACAACCCACTGGTAGCTCCAACTCATAGGCCACCTTGCCAATATGTCTTGAAATCCTATATTGGCCTACATATCGACTAAGTTCCTTTCTTCCCAAACCTCATCAATCCTTTCACGGGAGACACCTTAAAAAACACCCAATAATCAACATCAAACCGAGTTCTCTTGTCTAACATCCGTATATGACTTTTTGCAGATGACTCTGAGATATTTTAAGCCTTTCCTTATAAGTTGAACTTTCGCCATAGCCTTATGAACCTTAATCGCCCTATTAATATAGCTTTACCTACTTTGAAACCAACCAATAGGCAACCTGGCCAGCCTGCCCATAAAGAACCTTAAACGGGAGCCATTTGAATGCTAGAATGGTAACTATTGTTGTAAGAGAACTCAATGAGTGGTAAATGATCATCGTAAACTTCTTTTGAAATCACAACACATGCTCTCAACATATCCTCAAGTGTTTGAATGGTCCACTGGCCCACCATCTATATATGGGTGAAAAGTCATGGCCGAGCTTGGCCTCGAGTACCAAGTTCCTTCTGAAATGATCTCCAAAAACTGTGAGGTAAACTGGTACCTTTATCCAAAATGATGGACAAGGAACCTCGTGAAACGGAACTAACTCTCGAATATATAATCTAGCATACCCTCATTGAACTCGTAGGTTTTGACCAAAGCAAGACATGAGCAGCGCGGTTAACCTATCTACCACCACCCATATAGAGTGATACTGTCGGCGAGTGCGAGCAACCCTCTGATGAAGTTCATATTGATCTCTTCCCACTTTCAAGCAGGATTCCGACGCCTTGTAGTATACCTGTGTCCCGATGCTCCACTTTCACTTGCTAACAATTTGATACTTAGCCACAAATCCCGCTATGTCCTTCACATTCCACCAATAGACTTCCCCATAGGTCATGGTACATCTTGTGGGACATGGATATATAGAGTATTGGAAACCATGAGCCTCATGTAACATCCGTTCTCTTAAATCATCAACATCCGAAATACATAAATGACCCCATATTGAAGAACACCATCTCCCTCTTGGGAGAAGACCTCCACCTTTGATTTTGAGCCACTTCTTTAAAAGCACCAAAATGGGATCCTCATCTTGCCTAGCCTTGACTTCCAAAGATGATTCTGAACCATGAAACCACCATCAGTTGAATCAACAAAGAGAACCGATGCACATTATACACTAACTCTTTCCTTCCATCTTCCACACGAGAAACACTTCATAGACAAAGCCTACTAAGGGAATCCACCACTACATTGGCCTTGCCTAGATGATCAAGGACACACATGCTACAGTCCTTGAGCAAAAGCCTAACCATGTTCTTTGTCGCAAATTCAAAATCTCCTAGATGAACACATATTGTAGGCTCTTGTGGTCCGTAAACACATCTACACGTACCCCATACAAATAGTGTCTCCAAATCTTAAATGCAAACACCACTGCCGCCTATTTCAAGTCATGTGTTGATAATTTTCATGAGTCTTAAGCGTCTAGAGGCATACGCAAGGACCTTACCATGCTTCATCAACACACAACCATGACTAACCCTAGAGGCATCCCAATACACAACGAATCCATCCATACCCTCAGGTGGGGTCAATACTGGGGCTGAAGTGAGTCGAGTCTTTAACTCCTAAAAACTCTTCTCACAGGTGTTCGACCACTGAAATTTAACTTTATTCTGGGTCAACTTAGTCAACGGGGCTACAATGGATGAAAATCCCTTAACAAACCTCCTATAATAGCCAGCTAAACCCAAGAAACTCTTGATATCCGAAGGATTAACTAGTCTAGGCCAATTCTTTACAGCTTCTATCTTTTGAGAGTCCACCTGCAAACTTTTACTTGACATAGCATGGCCCAAAAATGCTACTGAGTCCAACCAAAACTCACACTTGCTAAATTTAGCAAACATCTGGAGATTCTTGAGAGTATGTAGCATAATCCTCAAATGAGCAGCATGCTCCTCCTCACTCCGAGAGTACACGAGGATGTCATCTATGAAGACAATCACGAACATATCCAATTATGGATTGAATATCCTATTCATCCGATCCATGGAAGCTTTAGGAGCATTTTTTAGTCCAGATGACATAACTACAAACTCATACTGACCATACTGAGTCTGGAAGGCTGCCTTCGGGATGTCACTCTGCCTAACTCTGAGCTGGTGATAGCCAGATCTGAGGTCTATCTTTGAGAAACACTTAGCACCCTGAAGTTGGTTGAACAAGTCATCAATTTTGGGGAGGGGATACTTGTTCTTGATTGTAACCTCTTTCAACTAACAGTAGTCAATGCACATATGAAGAGACCCATCCTTCTTTTGAATAAAGAGAACTGGTGCACCCCATGGGGATTTTCTAGGTCTAATGAAGCCCTTATCCAAGAGATCCTTCAACTATTCTTTTAAATCCTTTAGCTCAGCTGGAGCCATTATGTAAGGAGGAATAGATATAGGCTGTATATCGGGAATAAGGTCTATACCAAAGTCAATCTCCCGCTCAGGAGGGACTCTTGGTAGATCATATGGGAAAACCTCTAGATACTCATATACTACAGGGATAGTTTGAAGAGTCGGGGTCTCGGACGTAGCATCCTTAACCCAAACTAGATGGTACGCGCAACCCTTGAAAATCATCTTTTTGGCCTTAAGGTAGGAAACAAAGTGACATACGGGCACAACTGAACTACCCTTCCATTCTAGGACTGGCTCACTCGAAAATTAGAACTCTACCATTTGAGTTCTATAATCCACTGAGTCATAACATGCATGCAACCAATCCATGCCAAAGATAACATCGAAATCAGTCATTTCTAACTCTACTAAATTGGCTAAAGTGACTTTCTGAAGGATTATGACAGGGCAATTTGTGTATAGCCGTCGAGCTATAACTTAGTCACCGACTGGAGTAGAGACTGAGAAGGGTTCTGATACGATTTTGGGACTGACTCTGAAACTAATAGCAACATAAGGCGTCATAAAAGATAAAGTAGCCCCTGGATCTTACAATGCATATACATCAAGATGAAATAAACAAAAC
This sequence comes from Datura stramonium, assembly GCA_018107945.1. Taxonomy (NCBI): domain Eukaryota; kingdom Viridiplantae; phylum Streptophyta; class Magnoliopsida; order Solanales; family Solanaceae; genus Datura; species Datura stramonium. The sequence continues at coordinate 155,313 of JACEIK010002424.1, forward strand.
ATCTCAGTGACCACATCTAGAGAAACCTCCCGCTCTTGATGAGATGAGAGAGCATAAAACCTATTATGATGCCGATCTCCACCTGCACTAATGAATGCACCCTACTGAGTTGAACGTGCTGATGGAGTTGTTGAACTGGTGGTTACATTATGGCCTCTACCATGGCCTTGTCTGGCTGTAGGGCAGTCTGTAAACAGATGTCCGGGCCTACCACACCTAAAACATGCACCTGACCCTATTAAACATTCCCCAGGGTGCTTTCTGCCACACTTTCCGCAAACTGGCAAGCTGGACTCCCCTGGGCTCTAGAGCCTGACGTCTTTCCCCTCTGAAAACACCTAGATCTGGATGGCACACTAGTTGTTGGCGGTGCTGGGGCTGATGATCTCTAGTGAGACTGTTGATGATTTACACCACCGAACCTCTATTGGGAAAACCCAAAGCTGCCTGTCCTGGCCCTCTTGGCCTCTCTCTCCCTTTCCTTTATCTGATCGGCCTTTATCTGCTAGGCGTATATAACCAATTGAGAGAAGTCTAAATCAATGTTCAGCATTGTGATCCTACACTCCTGAATCTGACACTCTATAAAAAAATTTGTTCATATGGGCTCTCTTATCTGCAACCATCTCCGGTGGATACTTGGACAGTTGGATGAACTCCAAGGTGTACTCTTGCACAGTCACATTATTCTACCTCAAGTTGATGAACTCCACTGCCTTTGCCTCCCTAAACTCCCTAGGGAAGAATTTGTCTAAGAAGGCAGAACTCATCCCAGCTTATGGGAATTGCACCCACTGCTCTACTTTCTCTCCACTGACGGAACCAAATATAAGAAACCCCCTTCAACTGATAGGAGGCTAAGTTTGCACTTTATTCACCTATCACCCCCATAATCTGGTTGATCTTCTTTATATCCTCCAGAAACTCATGTGGGTCCTCATCCACTCTTGACCCAAGGAATTCAGGTGGATACATCCTGAGGAAGTCTTGAACTTGAGCCGCCACTGCATTTCCATTTTCCGAGGGACATAAGCTAGCGCCTGCTGGTTGACCTCAGCGATCAAATCCTGTGCCAACATATGAAATTCCTCTCTAAACTCAGCATGAGAGACCTGCTCGGGAAAAGGACCTGCTGGTGTTGGCGGGGCTTACTGGTGCCCATCTCCGTTGCCATCTTCATGGACATTTCCATTTCCGTTCCTTCTACCATTTACTTAGCGCAGAGGCCTGATTCTACAAATGCATATAACACAAGTTAGAAGGATAGAGAGGCACTTTTTCGCACAACATAGATCATGAAAGATGGGAAATTTCCAAAAACGACATGTAGCCTCTCCCCTATAAGTGTGGTGCACTTCACATCCATGGAAAAGACTCTACTCAAGGCAGCTTTTAGACAACCTAAGACACTCTAAACCATTACTCTAATACCAATATTGTCATGACTGTAACATAGCTCCGGACTGAGACATAGAACCTAGAACCATGAATGGCTCCAAGTCGACCCATGGCATGAACATAGAGGTTAAAGAGAATACATTAAATGAAAACTGATAAACTAAACATGAATAAGTGGAAGTATACATACATATCATCCTTATAGAGTTAATACTAACAAGCTGGGATTCTACATATTGTTTGAAAAAGCCTCCAACATAACTGAAGAGCTGATGGGACAACATCCCCAACTAGATCACTAAAAGTTTGAAACTGAAAGTAACCCAACTCAACAATATGAAGGTCCTTGAAGGATAAACTCACCAACAAGAGAACTCGACTAAGCTCTAGAGACTGGTTAACAGAGGGACTGAGTCTAAACGTCTGAACTGGTATGATTAAATGATACAACATAGAGTATCAGTCAGTACTTGAAATATACGGAGTATGTGAGGTAAGTAAAACAGATTGAGTAAGTATAATTGAAATCATGCACATAAAATAAATCATAAGATCATGAGAATAAGTACTACATGCTGATATTTGAAAACTTGAATAGTCATAAACTGAATCTCATATGTGAATCGAATGACCCAAAGTTGAAAATTAAATCACATGACTTGCATAACTGAAATTTTTAGTAAAAGTTTATAAACTGATCCTTGGGTCAAACTTACTGAAAACATAATATCATCATTCATACACATGCATATTTGAAATCATAAGGAACAATGGGAGATGCATCACAACCAACACCATTATGATAAAGCTTACGTGATGCCCCAACTATCACACTCATGTGGGCAGAGCAATCCGAAAGCTTTCTAGGCTAAGGATGCTACCATGATATCGATATCAAGCTGAAGGCCCCGTGCGGGTGATGGAAACTGTCTTGAGATACCCCAAATATATTTAAACCTATGTTGACATTTAGTTTAGATACCCGAGGTTTACATGACCCACTAGCCTACTCGGTGCTAGACGCTACTCCCAAAAATTATACAAGGTGCTCTCTATCATTTTGCAATGAAGTTGAAACTATCATTTTTCAATGAAGCTGATAGTGTAATTACATGCATCTTCTAAAATCTGAATATTGGGAGTCCTGGCTCCAAACATACCATAATTTAAAAATAGGGAGTATCACTCCAACTATATGGTAAACTGATATTATAAAACTAAACTAAATCATGAAAACATACTTAACATGTGTGGGCTTGCCCAAACCTTAAAATCATTCATACCTGAGAAAGACTTCATAAGTAAAAATTATGAATTCATACATGGTTAATTTGCAAACATTCATTCATGCTAGATATCTCATCATACTTGAAATCATAAATCATAAACTTGATTTTTCATGAACTTGAGTAATTGAGCATAATTTTCTAACTTGAAATCACCAATTAAAAATCAAAATAGGTATAAAATCTACCCATGAATCTTAAAGCATACTTTGAAACATGAAGGTAATCACGGAGAATTTCATAAAATTAGGATAAAATCCCATAAGATCATGAACCTGATCTAGAACTTGAATTCATAGAATTGATGGGAATTTTTAGCGTGAGAGTGAAAGGAATCCTCTTTCATGGACTTACATACCTAGGTAAACCGAATCTACACTTGTCTTTGAAAGCCCAAAAGGTTTTGAGAAGAAATTGAAGAATTCTAGGATTGATCTTCAACGAAGAAGTCTTAATCTTGCATGCATGGGAGGGGTATGGTTTAGAATAGGTTTAAACCCCTTAATATAACTCTTTCATAGTTTAAAATGACATAATTTAGGGCTTAGGAGCTTATAAATTACAAAAATATCCTTATTAATTTCATAGTAAAAAGTCACTACCAGTCCCAACGAGAGACCTAACGAGTCGTTGGGACCACTGATGGCTCGTGGTCCTCACTTGTTACCATCACTGGAAAATGTTCTATTCACCGAATTTCCTCCTCTCACAGACCACTTGACAGGTCGTTAGATTCACGAAGACTTGTCCCTCCATCCGTTGCCAGCATTGCCAATTCATCCTTTCCACACCCCCTCACACTTGATGAGGGACATCATGACTCGTGGGGAGTAAAAACGACTCATTACTTTATCCATCATGACACCCTAAAGATGGATATTTTCCAGCTGGGCACCAATTCACGGGTTATAGAATGATCTATCAAGTTACTTAACGAGTCACCTGACGAGTCGTCTAGTGACCTGGTGCGAACATTGTTCTTGTTTTTTTCCACTTCAACCCACAGGTCTGATCTTAGGGACCTTCGGGGTGTTACATTTACTCTACTTGATATTCTTTTCTGTCAAAGCAAGCAAGACTAAATTTGATATCAGTGTGGACTATC